>CATIWQ010439572.1:0-10856 GCA_949673415.1 Euphorbia schlechtendalii
GTATATGTCTATGTATATGTGTACGTGTGTGTGTGTGTGTGTGTGTGTGTGTGTGTGTGTGTGTGTGTGTGTGTGTGTGTGTGTATGTATGTATGTATGTATGTATTCTTTAAAAAAACAATTTAATTATATTATTCTAAACCCTTATACTTTATTTAGGTCCTTAAAATATTTTAAGCCTTTAAGTTTTCACATAAAGCTTTTAAATATTTTTTTTACGATCCTAAATATTTATTTAGGGCTCGAAATATTTATTTATTTTTTTATGAGGAGAGCTACCATTTGAAGATCATCGAACAATAAAAAATTATGTGATTCAAGGACAAAATCCCGAAAAGCCATCATCATCGAACGCGCGACCTGGTACAAAATCACGTGCACACAACTGACCCTGATGTGATCATTACTGGTTGTGTAACCAATATGATCACACGAAATGGAGTGGAGAGATTGAGAATATACTTGATCGGTGCGGTTGGTGACTTCTTTGTCCTTGATCTATGATTACATGGGCCTTCTTTTCTAGCGCCATGTCCTCATAAGATTGTCCGTTTCTTTCTTCTGAATCTCTTGGTGCTTGGTGCTTGGTGCCCCTTGTGAGGGGTGTCGACTGTTCCTTTCTGCGGTGTCCCTTTAATAGTTGGCAACTATTTCTTGCTTTGGTTGCGATCATTGTGTGCCCCTTGTGTGTTGACCTTCGGTTGGCTTTGATCGTTGGAATTGTCAGAGTAAGGTGCTTGAAACTATTTCAAAGGTGACCCTTGGTGGAGGGATATCCAACTGTTTCTTTCTTGGATTGGTAGATGAGACTGTTTCATTCTTCAATCATCGAAATAACAATTTCCTTCTTTGGTTGTATTTTGAATTTTCTTGGTAGAATGTTGACTTAATTCCTGTGACAAATTAGGAAAAAGTATAACGTTAATACATTTTATGATGATGTTTTAATTATTTGATTGAGTTTATGCGAAGCAAAAAATTTTCTCCTTCAATCAAAAATTAAAACATGATGAAGAAATGAGTTCAATGAAAATTCAAGGATGTCCGAAAATTGCTCTGTTGTTTTAGGAAGCTATTGTGATGTTGCAGTGTTGCTTGAATAGTTCTGTGAGCGGACGACACTGAGCGGTGGGTTGATAGCACACGAGATGAGAGGCGTGGTCCACCGGGGTGTTTGAAAATTTTATACCGGGTCGGGGACCCAGGAAAAGTTTTGGAAGAGAGAGCAAAAACATTATTCAGATCGGTTCGAACCCGAATCCACCATCTCTTAGTGTGGAATCGCCACCTGGATTAGCTCTTTCTAGGAATTAGAGTCTTGTGAGGCTTAACGTCCGGGGAACAGCCCACTAGGACACAGAGGTTCCAGATCTGAGATAAGTTGCTTATTTGTTAAGTGATGACATTATATTAAATCTACAGAAAACCGTATTTTCTTAGTTATGCATATTCACACTTAGGTCATTTTTTGGAGTTTATGCATGATTTAACGTATATACAGAAAATAGTAAATCCATACACAAAGTGATAAATAAATGAGGAAAAGTAATGATTAAAGGTTACATAACCTTGGGGATGCAACCGCCGCCAAATCTATGAATTGCAATTTCCGTAAAAATATATGCAATACCTTAGAAAAATAAATCCTAGGCATCCATCTAACCTGCACCCACAAAGGTTAGCGCAAGATATGACATGTATGTTCAATTTGATTTTAGTGAGGCCTGTGTGTCCTAATTAAAACATCGATGATTTAAAATTGTTAAAATAAACATGGTTCATTTTTATTTACATGTATGTTGGTCGATTTTATTAGTGAAAATGATGGCATGGCAAAGTAGTGAGGACTGTTATCCGGTAATACATTTTATTCCCTTCATGGGAGTGACCTAAAACGACATTTAGAAACATAAATCTAGGCTGAGAATGCATAACATAGCCATTGTCTAGGTTAACAAGAGTAATGATGTCATCCATATCGTTATCGACTTCCTTGTGAAGGGTGATATCGATATGAATGGCTCTAAGCACCTTTGTTGCTACTCCAAACCTTGATCAACATGTTAATACATTTATAAATCATACATAAATCCTAAATAATTACAATTTAGAGGTTTGTTACCCCCAATGATGCATTTCCAAGTTCAGAAGGGTCTCAGCTGGTCGTTTCAGGCTCAAACGATTCGAAACGGAGTAAAACAAAGTGAAACTACATTCTACCAAGGCCAATGTTGTTAGTGACATTGCGATGTTGTTAATGACATTGCAATGTCATTAACAATAGTAGGTGATGTCGTTAACCACATCGAGATTCCAGACCTGCAGAAAACACACAGAATTAGAAGAAATAGCAAAACCAAAATCCAAAACTTCAAACGATCATAACTTTGGCTATACTTAACTGATTTGGATTATCTTTATCATTCTGAAAAGTTCAAGATGTTTAGATTATGTCTATGTAAAAAAAGTACTCAAAAAGATTTGAAATCACACTGCATTTTCTGGAAAATAGATTGGTGCGTAAAATAGAAAAATAACCGAAAAGAAGATGAAACTTCAAAACGAAAAGCATATAAATGTAAGCACAAACTCTAGGAACTCAGAGGCTTACCCTGCAGTTATGAATCCACATTCTTCAAGGTCCATGAAGTCCTCCGGGAAGCTCTCCTTGTTTCTTTTTGGTTGGTTTTAGTGATATATCGAAAATCTTTGGAAGGGATCTATTCCTTGCCAAAGTAGATATTTCAGAAGGTGTAGTAACCTCCAAGTGAGTGATAAGGATGTTGTAGACTCTCTATTCAAGTCTAAACCTCAAGTATTTAATCTAACTAACCCGAAACCCCAAGTTTTGGGGTGAAAGTTTGGTGTTTTGTTCAAGAACACATAGGGAAATGTTCCCTAATGCTCTCTAGATCTTTTCTCATGCTAAATGTGAGCTCCTCCTTCTAGAACTCCTCCTTTCTCCCCTTTGCATGAAACTTTTATCCTCTTTTCTGCAAATTCCAGTCCCCCTTTTTGGTTTTTCTAAATTCAACCCCTTATGGGCTCCCTTCAATCCAAAAAGTGCAAATTGGCTCACCTATTTTTTTTGTCTTTTTCATCATTTTCTTCCCACTTTTATTGACTAAGTGGGTTGAACATCATTTATAGAGGCTGTAAAGTGGAGAATATCCGGAATTATCAGATAAAGTTGGGTCTTTTTAACCAAATGATGCAAAAATTGCATTTTTGGTCTGTTTGTAAAAGCAATGTCGTTAACGATAACTGCCATATCGTTAACGACATAAGCAATGTCATTAACGATATTGCGATGTCATTAACGACATTGCGATGTCGTTAACGACATTGCATGGCTAGACTAGGTTTTTATTAGGGCTTGGGCTTCTTTTTTAAGAAAAGGAAGCCTAAAGAAATAAGGCGGATGATTCCCAGATGATTTCAGGACACTACAAAATGAGAAAAAACTAACAAGGGAAAAATTACAACTTCATCATCGAACTCGTGAGTAGGGAGTAAAAATCCTATGCTCACATGCTGCCCCTCGTCGGATCACTACTGATATGAGATCAGTATGGTCCCACGATTGAAAGAGCAGCAGGGTTTAGAGATAATACTTACCCGGTTACGGTTGGCACTCTTTGGGGATGATGGTTGGAAGCTTTCATCTTGGTGTGGCGTCTTTCAAGGATTAGTCTCTCGATGCCCCTTGTGAATTGCCTTCTTGGCAATGATTGCCCTTGGAGGATTGACCTTCGATTGATTGATGCCACTGTAACCGTTAGGGAGAGAACATTGACCGTGTGTCTCCATTCTTTTGGTTAAGGACCCATGTGTGCAAGCTGTGGCAAGCCTACTGATGACGTGGATTGTAGGAAGTTCGCTGATTGTAAAAAAGGCCGGGATAGGATGTGAACTGTTGAAAGTTCATTTTAATGTGAAAAGTTTAAAAAATTGAGAACTGTTGAAAGTTCGTTTGACTATAGAAAGTCAAAGAGATGTGAACTGTAGAAAGTTCACTGATTGTAGAAATTTAGAAAAGATATGAACTATAAAAAGTTCGTTTGACTGTAAAAGGTCAAAGAATTAATAACTGTAGAAAGTTCATCGACTGTAGAAAGTCAGAATGTTACAAACTGTAGAAAATTCATTTGACTGTAAGAAGTCATAAATTTGCGAACTGTAGAAAGTTCGCTGACTATAGAAAGTTGGATGGTTACGAACTGTAGAAAGTTTGTTTAACTGTAAAAAGTTAGAAGGAAAGAGGACTGTAGGAAGTCCATTGATTGTAAAAAGTCGGAAAAAGATTTGGACTGTAGCAGGTCTGTTGACTATAAAAAGTTTGAAAAGGGATGCAGACTATAGAAAGTCCATTGATTGTAAAAAGTTAAAAAAGATTTGGACTGTAGAAAGCCCGATGACTGTAAAAAGTCACAAAAAGATTTGCGGACTGTAGAAAGTTCGTTTACTGTAAAAAACTCTAAAAGGGAATGCAAACTGTAAAAAGTCCGTTGACTGTAAAAAAGTCTAAAGAAGATTTTTGGACTGTAGAAAGTCCGGTGACTATAAAAAAATCTGAAAGGGAATGCGGACTGTAAAAAGTTTGGTGACTATAAAAAATCTGAAAAGGAATGCGGACTGTAGAAAGTCCGGTGACTGTAAAAAGTTTGAAGAAGATTTGGACTGTAAAAAGTCCATTGACTGTAAAAAGTCTGAAAAGAGATATGGACTATAGAAAGTCCTAGAGGGTACGCAGACTTAGAAAGTCTATGGTGGATGCCCCTTGTGAGTTGACCGTGGGTTGATTGTGACCCTTGGAACTGCTAGGGAAAGGATGAAAGCCGTGTGTTTCATGCCTTTGATGATATGTAGATTGCTGTGAGTCTTCGTTGGAATCCGCTGCGGGATGGTTGACCGTTGTGGTCTGAATTGTTTACCCCTTATGAGTTGACCTCTGGGTTGACTATGACCCTCGAAACTACTGGGGAAAGAATGAAAGTCATGTGCTCAATGCCTTTAATAATACATCGACTACTGTGAGTCTGCATCGAAATCCGTTGTGGGATGGTTGACCGTTGCGATTTGAATTGTATTCCCATTGTGAGTTAACCTCTAGGTTGACTATGACCCTCGAAACTGCTGCGGAAAGGATGAAAGCCGTGTGCTCCATGTCTTTGATGATACTTTGACTATTGTGAGTCTGCATCGAAATCCACTATGGGATGGTTGACCATTGCGGTCTAAATTGTATGCCCCTTGTGAGTTTACCTCTAGGTTGACTGTGACCCTCAAAACAGCTAGGGAAAGGATGAAAGCCATGTGCTCCATGCCTTTGATGATATGTCGACTACTATGAGTCTGCATCGAAATCCGCTATGGGATTTTTTACCGTTGAGGTCTGAATTATATGCCCCTTGTGAGTAGAAGGGTACTTGCAAGAATGAGGAGTTTTATTAGTAACTTATTGCATATGTTTTAATTCCTTGATTGAGATTGCTGAGAGTAAAAATTTTTGCCCTTTCAATCAACAATTAAAACATGAGGGTTCTGAGAAATTTTTCTTCAGGCCCATGATAAATGTGGAAATTGGTGTTTGAGATTTTCAAGGATGTCTCGATGGTCGCTCCGTTGTTTTGGGAGGCTTTTATGATGTTGTAATGATACTTGAAGGAGGCCTAGGTAGGGTTGAATTAACTTTAGGCTTGAATGGGCCATTGTCTAGTTTGTTGGTTCCTCATGTAGAGGTGGAGGTTCTTGTTTACTAGGATTGTGTTACCCGGTTTGTTTTCATCTTTACCTGTAAATTATATGATGCATATGTGACTTATGCATGATTTTATGCATGAACAATATTTATCATATGATGTATGTTCATTTGTTGTAGGTACCGTGGGCTTCGTTCATTGAAAAGCCTTCTCTTGTGCTGGTGCATGGTTACACCTAAGATTTGTCTTGTTAGGAATTCCATGGATGACTTCCTCAGAGCGATGATCATTGGTTGTTGAATCAGATTCGAGTTTAAAGCTTGGCTCTCGTTTGAGGAAAGTCTGGATGAGTCGTTCATCCTGCATTGTGTCGGCGATGATCGCTTGGAAGCTGTTTGCCTGAAGTGTTGAAGATATATAATGCCATGCACGTACCGTTTCGAGAAGGAGATGATGAATTTGATGATGGTTCTAATTTTTGCATAGATCGCCCTTGCGAGTTTTCAATCTATCAAACCTTGTCCTAATTTTTGCCTGGACTGCCCTTTCAGGTTTTCAATCTAGCAGACTCATTTTTCTTTTTTTTTTTTTCATTTTTTGGGTGTTTACTTGTGATATTCTACCATTGGCATGCAAGCAATCAAAGTAAGCATATGCAAAAAGATTCAACAAAAATGACAATTCATTGATGAACTTAACAGGGGTATAAATGTTTCAAATGATTTGACTCCTGCCATTGATTAGCCCTCTTAGGTTTTTTAACCAATGTGGTTTTCTCGATGTCCTAAGTTTTTCCTGAGCCACCCTTTTCGGGTTTTCAACTCGGTGGACTATTCTTTTTGTGTTTTGAAAATAGGCCCTATTTTTGTTCGACTAATCAAGTGTTAATTGACAGGCTAAATACAATTTTACTTTTTTGTTCATATTACTTTTCATCGATTTATTTCTTTTACCTATGCATGATAGCAATTAGTTGATTTGGTTGATCAGTTGCTTCCATGTCTAGGACTTCATTTGTCGATTTGTTCAGTGTTTCTGATCTATTTGTTGGTGCTTGCACTGCTTTGCTGGCTTGAGGTGTATGTGATGATGGGTCTTGATCATCGGCGTTTCCTTTGATGGTGCGATGATTGCCCCATAAATAGTACCTAGTCGTGTGAAGGAACTGTTGATGTGTTCAACAGTCTGACTCCTTTTTTGTTTAGTATTGACTTTTGTTTGATTGTCCCTTGAATGGTGGTGATCCATGTGATGGAGTTGTTAACGTGTTCAATGATCTAACTCCTTTTTTTACATTGCATCGGTTTTTTGGTCTTATGAATAGTGGCGATGGAGTTGTTGATGTGTTCAACGATCTGACTCCTTTGTGGCATTTCGCTGGTTGTTTGGTCTTATGAATGGAGTTGTTGACATGTGCAACGATCTGACTCTTTTTTGTGACATTGCACCAGTTGTTTGGTCCTAACTTGCTTGGTCTACATTTTAACCTTATTCTAGCTCCAATCCTTTTGATCTTTGGATGAGTCAGTGGACGTTTCATACTTGGAGATCTTTCCATTGATCTTTCATCCTTGTATGATGAGGTAATTGTTATCACGCGTTATCTAAGTACATGTATTTGTCTCTCACTTTCTCTCAAGAGTCAAATCATTTGAATTTATTGTGGGGAATCCATTTATACCCAAATTAATTTCATGACATGACGTGTCACATGTGCTAAAAACAATATGTACATGCTTATGAGAATGCGTGATGTCATTGATAGAATATCAAGCAAATAAACAAAGTTCAATTTATTTAAAAATTCTAAAATCCCCGTGGGTAAAGTAGCTAAATGCTAAATTATTACCTAATCAAGCATGCGTTATTCTAGCTCTCCTCAGATTCAAAGTTCTCCATGTATTCAAAGTGCTCCATTTTGTTCACCTTCTCAAACACTTCCTGGTAGCTGGAGAAGATGTTTGACCCAAACTTGTTTCTGTATAATGGCAGTGCACAGTCCAGAAGCTTGGTTATCATCTCTGGTAGACTTAAGTGAGCCCTAAGCCTAACTTGGGTGGCCATCTAACATGCAAAGTAGGATTTGAAGCTCTCACCCTGCTCCTGCCTTATAGCCTCCAGATGTTGCATTGTGGTTTCCATTTGAGAGTTAAAACCATAATGCCCCATCATGGCTTGAGCGAGGCTATTCTAATCGGTAGCTATATCCAACGGGAAGTGGTTGTACCATTCGTTGACTGGGTGGCCCAAGGTGATGACAAAGAGCTTGGCCATCATCCGTTCGCTGACCCTTAATGCTCTCATCACTGTTTGATAATGCGTCAAGTGAGTGCGCTGGTCGCCAGATCCTACGTACTTATCAAACTGTGGCATTGCAAAGTTCGGAGGTAAGCTGTCTTCATCCTTGATTATCGATTATGCAGGGTATGTGTTCCTTAGGTGGCCACCGTGAGTGGCCAAGAACTGTTACCATAGTTTCGCTATACCTAGTTGTTGGAGGATGGCGTTCCTTGTTCTTGGATAAGAGCCATATTACCCCTAGGGAAATGCCATAAAATGGGGCAGTTGAGGTGCCTGGAATTGTGAGGCGATCGACGTACTCTAGTTAGGAACAGGGTGTTGGGTCATTCCTTGGGAGAAAGGCCCTAGTGTGAATGCTGGCTGGATAGTTTATCCAGGGAAGAATGGATTCTGGTTTGACTGACTTTGTCCTGCCCCAAGCTAATAAAAGGTAGTTGGGGGCACCATGTGTAAGGTGGGAGGTCCCCCTGTTTCAGGCTATCTAGTTAGACTGCCATTGTTAAGGGTGACCTCCGAATTGGATACTGCAATCTGAGCAATCCCGATGTGCTGGCGAACGAGAGATGCTAGCTTTTCATTGTTGGCAAAGGCATTCAAGGCAGCTACAAACTCGGCGCTCACTGACAATTGAGAGTTTTGTCCTGTAAGGATAGTGTGATCCTCTCCCACACCTTTTTCTCGTAGATTGGCCATAATCGATGTGCATTGAACCAAATCTGAGTCTGAACCCGAGTCTTCACTTGAGTCAATGTATGGAACCCCCTCCAGGCTAGCCATAATTGGAGAAATGCAGACTAGGCGTTGATCAGGCCTTTTCCAAGCTAAGATACACAAGTAGAGGGTCAGATGTACATGTAAGATTCATGACATGACTCGTGATGAAAAGTGTGTGAGATGTTTAATGTTATGGTTGCATTCATAAGGGGTTAGCATGCCATGATGTGACATGATGTGAAATAACATGTATGTCAATCCATTTGAAACCAACAGGTTAGTCGTTGGGTAAAGATGAAAACATGTGAAGTTGAAAATCCAACAACGGGGGTTGGATTTGAGATTTGTACGATGTCTGTGTGACTCGTGAGATGACTAAGTTACCATGTGGTAATAGGTAAATAGTTTGAGGTGACATCTATGTGATGTCGAGGGTCATGTTTGTCAATCTGTTTGGAATAAACAGGTCGATTGCTGTAATACCCATGTGGTAAAAGGTTGAGGTTGTGATTTGTGTTTGCCAATATGCTTGGAACAAACAAGTTGATTGCCATAACGACAGTTTGGTAATAGGCTTGGTCTAAGGTGTGACTAATGTTTGCTAATCCATAAGGAACAAACAGGTGATGGTTGCCTATTACCCGTGGGGTAATAGGCTTTTTGAGAATTCGCAACTGTGGCTCTTTCTCATGTCATGAGGTGGCTTTGTTCAGCTTCTACAAAATTATGTGAGTCTAAGTAAATAGTGCACGTGTGACTCTTAGTATAGTGCATTTGTTACCCCAAATGGGCAAAGGTTCAGGTGCCGAGTGGCACATCTATAACCAAGGATGATCCTCTCCTAGGTGACACTGTCTTGTCGCATCATCTAATTCTAGGTTCAAGTTCGGGTAGAACAGTGTGCTATACCCTAGGCTTAGAAGTCCATGATTCTAAGCGGATAAAGGTTTGAGTTCTTAGTAAGCACTATTTTGATCATGGGTAGGTATTTTCCCCATTTGGGCTTTTTGGTATGTATAATTGCCCCGGAAGGGCTGTGAGTTAGATGTTGAGTGAACATCTCAAAGATAATGTGTGAGATTTATTATAGCCCCTTATGGGCTAAGTGTCGGATGTAAAGTGG
Organism: Euphorbia schlechtendalii; assembly: GCA_949673415.1. Lineage (NCBI taxonomy): Eukaryota > Viridiplantae > Streptophyta > Magnoliopsida > Malpighiales > Euphorbiaceae > Euphorbia > Euphorbia schlechtendalii. Next base: position 9,841 of record CATIWQ010439572.1, read on the forward strand.
ACATCACATAGTAAAATGGAAGGTATGTTTGCCATGTGCAGGCTAGTAGCAGGATGTCAAGTGAACATCTCGCTGAAAAAGGGGTTAGTGATGTCCCTAAGTGGTTTTATGTTGTCGTAGAGTGACACGATCTATAGTGTCAACTGTGCCTAAGTGTATGTGATATTGGTTTGGTACTGTGATATGTACATTTAATATCATGACTGTGTGCATTCAAGTGTATGCACAAAAATTTGTGGTTAGTATGACATTTGTTTAGTGATAAATAACACATAGCATGCAACGTCCAAACTTCCAACCATATAACTCCCTGTGTGTAGTGTTTTTTTGCTAGTCTCTATCCTAAGTTTGGTTCATCTTAGCATCATGAAGATACTAAGGAGCGCACCTACAGAAAAATATAATGCATGGTCGTTTATTGGGTAACACCCTAAGGAAAATGCCTATGGGTTATTTACATGAGGGTTGTAAATGGGTTGCTAATGTAGAAGGTTCTTGTTGCACTAAAATACACTCCAAGCCAGGTACATGCGATATGGCAACAAGTGCTCCACCCGCTCAAGTACTATCTTTGCTCAAGGAGGTAGATTAGTACAAGAGAAAGCTTCGCGGTAATAGGGGTACTTTAGACTTATGGGCTAATCCCCTCTATTGCAATGTGAATTATGAATATGTCATAAATAAGAGAAAATAGAATAATGTGATCAATAATTTTCGACACTTATCAAAAATCTAAAACCTTTGAAAAACAAGTTTTTAGAAAAGTCCCCAGCAGAGTCGCCATTATGAGCGGACGACATGATCGCCACTTTTCCTCTGATAAGTTTAATAACTTAATGGTTCCAAAAATTTGTTCATGAGATTTGGCTATACTTGTTTAGTAAGGCTTATCCTTAATAATAATACCAAAAACTTGTTCACGAAAAATATAGGTGTTGTCAATACCCCTTATCACATAGAAAAATGATGATAACTGCAAGTATACAGTTGCGATGTAGTTTTAAAAGATATCGAAC
>CATIWQ010439583.1:0-27888 GCA_949673415.1 Euphorbia schlechtendalii
TATATATAGACATACTAAAATGAATAAAAATAATTCTATGACCTTGTATCAATGTCTTCTTTTATGTCATTCATTCAAAATTACTTGTGCATCGATGTCTTCTTTTATGTCATTCATTCAAAATTACTTGTGTAAAAAAATCGATATGTATTACCTTTAAATTTGATTTCATTGTTATTTTTTTATTTCTATGTTCCTTACATTTTCAAAATTATTTATTTAATATCGATATTTTTACAATAAAAAATAAAGAAAAGAGTATGTAGAAATCCAGGACTACCATATATGTATGTAATATCTCCTTCAATATAGTAGATACGTAAATATAATGACCACAGTACTTAAATAATCCATGTCAAATTTGTCAAATTTTTGGATTTATTTTTGGTTTGGGCTGCTCTCATTGAACGAGTAGCCAAATAACAAGTACATAGATTGTATAATGTATAATGTGTACCTGTCAAAATGGACACGTATAAACCAACTATCATTTGGTTGAGCTGGGGGAGGAACTCAAGTTCTTAAACATCAACTTTTGATTCGAACCATGTGAACTATGTATGAAACAAACTAGTTTAGTCAGTCAATGAGGTCAATACCCACATAAAATAAAAAAAATAGACAAATGTCAATTTTCGGATGAGTGACATGAAAATGACATTCAATTAGGGAAATGAAAGTTTAATTTTGAATTCATATTTAAAGTAAAATTTTTTTATATCTCTCACTAAGATGAGATCAAAATAAGCAATTTTTAATCCATATTTTCGATTTTGAAATTGAAATATTGGATCTTTACATTTGAATGTTAATCTTATCCCTCAAATGAAGACATTGAATTTTTTTTTTTTTTTGAATAAGATCAGAGATAGGAAGAAAGAAGCGAGGGTGACATTAATCCCTCAGTGAAAGCGTCGCTTACAACCCACACCCGAAGGTAGGCCATGAAACTAACACTAGGGGGACCCACCCTTCCCCACTCCAAACAACCCCCCTAAAGGTTTATTAAAATAAAAATAAAAAGTTGTTACAAAGCAGGAACAAAGGAAAAAACAAAAGAAGCTAAGACACAAAACTATCTAAAAACGATAATTACACAAACCATTCAAATCATGATAAAGCAACCCTCGGCAGAAATGAGGGGCTTGAAGTCATTCCGAGCTCGTTTGGAAAATACGGCCGTGATTGGCCAGGGCATCCACTATCATATTTCCTTCTCTAAACACATGCATAACTAATATTTGCATCCTTTTCAACATCCGTAGATAATCCATCCAGTAAGCCCGTATGTGCCAAGGAACTCTTGTATTCTTCGAACGAAAAAGTTGAACTACAAAGATCGAGTCACTTTCAATCTAAAGCCGGTTCCAACCTTTATTCGCTGCCATTTTTATTGCAAAAATAGCCGCCTCCAACTCCTTAACAAACGCAAAAGTCGATGTTCTGTAGAAGTAATTGTATTATATAAATATCAATTTTAAATTTCTTTTACTTACCATTAATGTATCAATTTTGAATTAAAAATACTAATTTGATGTATGATTTTAATATAATAGTTATTGTACTCTTGGTAAATTTAAGTGCCAAAGTAATATTTTTTTTTAATTTTAAATTATTTAACGTACTAATATTTGGTATACGGGAAATATTGTGCTAACATCACTAGTGGTCAAATTTTAACGCTTCCAAAAAAAAAAAAAGTTTAAAAAATTGGATGAAGAGAAAATTCATATACCAATTAAACAGTCAATACTGCTGATATCAAATTACATTAGATTTTTTTTATTGAATTCAAAATCATTAGGTAATTATAGAAAGTTCGAATTAGCATTTTATCCAGAATTATAATCTATGCTGATACACGTAACTAAGTTTCATTTTACACTTAATTGGTAGCTACAAAATTAGCATTGACACGTTAATATGTTATAATGTCAATGAAATTTTTTAAAAAGTCTCAATTGAGAATTTCAAGTTTTATATGAAACTTTTAAACAGCACGACATAGCCTATAATACTCCAAATGAAAAGTAAAACAAATAAAAATGAATTTGTTAAAAAAATTATTATATATAAGTTTTTAAAAAATACCGCTAGTGGAATAAAGTTTTATGCAATTTTTTTCTTATATTGATAAATTGCATTCTATAGTCCTTTTAAAGTGACTCTTTTTAAATATGTAACTAAATAAAATTGAACTAGCCAAAAATTAAAGAAAAACCTACCCTTAGCCATGCAGCTGTCGCCACTCCAACTTGCACACCCTAACCCTACATCAGTCACCGCCTTTTCGATCAATACCACCACTACTTCACAGAGTCGCGTGCCGCACGACGCCTCCCCTTCCTTCCATCGCAACCAACCCAACCTTCCCTTACCAAAACCAGCCAGCTATATTGAGGAGTCGCACATCTCAACACAGTGACTTGCACCCGAGACTTAGGGCTTCTCAGGACCAGGAATCCGGCCAGAACAGGGTGTATTTTGAGAATTTTCCGAATAGGTATGATTCGCTTGCTATGAAGAGGGTCTTTCAAAGTACGGTGTGTTCGGATGGGTCTTTGTTGCGAGGAAACGGAATGTTCGTAACTTCAATTTTGAATTTTTGAATACAGACGGATCTTTGCCCTTTTATGAGGTACTTTATTGGCTTAATGCGGTTTTCATAAGGGCTATTAAACTCATAGCCTACAAGGCGAGGTTTGGGGCTACGAGGATAGTGAAAAAGGTTTAGAAGGATAGAGGGCAGACAGTTCGGGGTGCATCGCCAACCAATTTTCATGAATCACCGAGTGATGGCAGGTCTTATACAAACGTGGTATTGAATAGTCCAGCGAAGGGGGAGAAACCGAAAATAGATAGGGATATGCCGATGCATAGGGATAAGTCCGTGGAGAGTATTGGTTAGACGAATGTGTTGGTGGTAGGAGTAGGGTGGAAAAATAAAGCGTGTACAGTACAGCTTGTTAACATCTCCCACGTGCATAGTATTTTCGAAATTCTATGTGAAAGGGGATTTGAAGTGGACTTTGAAGCTCCATCAGGGGATAATAGTGTTGCTGTATCTTTTTTTTTAGAAACTAAACCGAAGGAGTTTGTAAATGACGATTGGAGAGCTGCGCAACATATCATTTGCGATGTCTAAATTCTTACGAGTTCCTTTACATTGTCAGAATGTATTACCTATTTAGATCTCTTGGGTATACCACTGGCAATTGTTTGTGAGTCCTTGGTCCAAAGCATAGCGGCCAAATTCGTGAAGCTGGTTGCGTTGGATGGCAATTTTAACAAACCTAACCGATTGGACGTTGTATCTTAATTAGTTTCGGTTTCGGTAGGTACATGTAGCCAAAAAATGAGAATTATGTTGGGTTATGTATTCTAACTTACGTTAGGGGTTAGGCTGCCATCACAGTTGTAGGAGCCGAGATGATTATGATTCGGATTCAACCTCAGGCGAGGATAATAGTTTGAGTGTCTCGGATGATGTGAGCGGTTCGAAAATTTCGGAAGAGGATGGGAGATTGCCAACGGTGAATGGGAGTGTGGTTCCGGAGTCGGCAGTTGGTAGCGACTAGGTGAGGCTTGGTAGATCGGGTGAGGGAGGTGCACAAGCTGATGGGAAAGAGATCGAGATAATAAATGTCTCACTAAGTTCATCGGAACCTGATATTGAGAATATAAATCGCATTTGGCAGCAGATACATGGGAGTGTGGAAGTGGAAGATGAACATATTTCGACTTTTAAGGTAGGTGAGAGATTGGGGATATTTCAAAGGGAGCATTTGGATGTGATTGTAGATGCTTTAGACAAGCAGAAGTGATATGGATGTGAAGGCAAGGTTTGTTTATTCTTTTGATGTAAATGAATTTTTTGTGTTGAAATTGTAGGGGTGGATTGTCGAATGGTAGTAAGCAACAATTGGTTCGTTACTTTATTCAAAACGAGAATTTAAAATTGTTTATTTTGATTGAGACAAAGGCGGGTGTTGTGAGGGGCTCGGTGGTGCACCATTTTTGGGGACACAACGACTTCCTATTTTTCATTGCATTCCCGCTATTGGTTTGTCGGGCGGTCTTTTGGTCTCGTAGAATTCAGTATTGGTGAATGGAAATATAGTTCATTCATCTCATAGGTGGTGCCTGCTTCATTTGGCTTTTAAGCAAGTTGATTTACATGTTGTTTGTGTTTACGAAAGTACTGTTGCATCAGAGAAAGGTGCTTTGGAGTGAGATGCTTCTGCTTATTATTGGGAAGGAGAATATGGTGATTCGCGGTGATTTCAATGAAGTTTTACACGAGTTAGAGAGGTCGGGAGGCAATACGGTGGTGTCAAGTTCAATGGTTGATTTTAGGGATTTTATAAATGAATGTGCGCTATATGATATCCCACTTCAGGGTCGTGATTACACTTGGTGGAATAGCCAAGCATTTTCAAGGATCGATAGAGTGTTTGTTTCGGTTAATGTGTTGGATATGTGGTCGGATTTATCTATATCGATGGTTGATTCGTATTTATCGGATCACTTTCCCTTAGTATTTCATCTCATGGATCTCGTAGACGTCATGTGAGAATGTTTCGATCGTTAAATTGTTGGTGGGATGATGATAACTTCTTGCCATTTATTCGTAGTGGGTGGCGGAGGATATGTGTTCATTCAGCAACACTTTATATTGATCACAAGCTATGTTGTCTCCGAGATTTAATTAAACCATGGCATGCGAATAATTTTGGAGGTTTAGAGCAACGAATCAAAAGTTTGGAGGCTAAAGTTATATCATTAATGTCAAGTGGGGTGCCTCAGCCTATTGACTCATCGGAAGGCTCGGAGCTTCAATTGGTGTGTTCTAGTCTTTTTGAATGCCGATGAAACTTTGAAAAACTAAGGCATCAACAATCAAGAATTAAATGGGTGATGTTGGGCGACGAAAACACGGCATTTTTTCATAGGGTAGTTGCTGCTCGGGCTAGGGAAAATAGAATTGTTCAGCTGGTTGTTGATGGTGAACTAATTGAAAATCAAGCTATAATTGTGCAGGCGATCCGCAAGTATTTCGTGGACCTTTTCGCGGAGTCGATTTCTGTTCCGTTCTCATTGGAGGGACTGAATTTCAGCCAAGTCAACGTAGAAGGTAATGAAGGGCTGACTGGAATATTTTTTGAAAATGAATTATTGACAGCCCTTCACTCGTACGGCGAAGGAAAGGCACCAGGTCCCGATGGTTTTAACTACTTTTATAGGAGGTTTTGGGGCATTTGAAAGGGGAATTTATGAAGTTATTTAGCGAGTTTTATGAGACATCGCGGCTGCGGGACGGTTGAAATTGTCATACACGGTGTTAATACCAAAAATTCCTAGTTCATCTTTATTGGAGAATTTCCGACCGATTGCATTAATTCATGGGGTTTATAAATTGTTATCGAAAGTCCTTGCTAGAAGATTGCAACCGTTGCTTCCTAATCTAATTTCTGAAAGCTAATTTGGGTTTGTTAAAGGCCGAAACATTCACGAATGCTCTTTCTTTGCATCCGAAGTGGTGCACTTTATGCATCATAGTAGGCAACCAGGACTGATATTAAAGTTAGACTTCAAAAAGGCCTACGATAGTGTTTCATGGACATATTTAAATGACGTTATGAGGTGGATGGGGTTCGATGAAAAGTGGATCTCATGGATGAACAGTTGTAGAGTTAATTCAACTACTTTGGTGTTGGTTAACGGGGAGCCGAGCGAACCGATCACTTTTAAATAGAGGTGTGAAACAAGGTGATCCGATTTCACCATTTATTTTCGTGTTAGCTATCGAGGGGCTGAAGCAAATCTTCAACAAGAGCATCGAGGTTGGTTTGATTCTGAGCTTCCGCATGGATGGCGTGGAAATGGACTTATTGCTTTTATAATTCGCGAACGAGACAATTTGTTTCCTCCCGGTAGATGAGTCTCTTATCCCAATTTAAGTTAGAATTTTCAAATGTTTTGAGCTCATTTTGGGTCTTCACATTAACTTTAATAAGAGTTCTATATTGGGGTTGAATGTTGATGATTCATGTTTAAACTCGTGTGCAGAAAGATTTGGGTGCAAGATAGAGCATTTTCCTATTATGTACTTAGGTGCACCGCTTAGCTACAAGCGTATTCCCATGTCATATTGGAACACTCTAGTTGGAAAATTTTAGAAGCGACTATCCTCTTGGATGGGGCAATGCTTGTCATATAATGGGAGGGAAGTGCTAGTGAAATCGGTTTTGGCCTCCTTACCGATTTATCTATTATCGCTATATAAATTACCGGTGGTAGTCAATGATAAACTTGTTCAACTCATGAGGAATTTTCTTTGGAAAGGTGTTACTTCGGCTCGGGGCATGTTCAAAGTGAGTTGGGGGGCCATATCATTACCGAGATACTTGGGTGACTTGTGCATTAGGGACTGTAAACTTGTTAATTATTGTAGTCTTCTTTTGAAATGACTTTGGAAAGTCTGGAGTCCCGACGTGGATTCATTATGGTTTGTGGTGTGTGTGAGACGATACGTCTTTAACTCGCGGGAATCAATTGAGTCTTATGATAAGAGGAATTTATCGCACATTTGGAAAGGTATAATTTCTTGTTGTGTTTTGAATGAAGTGTATTGGACAATATTTACTATGAATTGTCCGGTTCAGGTGAGGAATGGAAGAGGCAGTTATTTTGGTTTGATCACTAGACTTCGGATCAATCTCTAGCTGATTTATTCCCTGATTTATTCGCCCTTTGCAATCGAAAGTCTTGTACGGTTCGGGAAGGTTGCGAAGTCTTGTTTGGTCCGGATGCTTTCTCGAGGCCAATCTGGGAGAGGAACCTTTGAATTTTGAGTAGGGAGCGGTGCGAAGAGCTTAGGGGCTGGATTAGACAAATGAACTCTTCGTTGTTTGTGCTTTCGAAGGGTGTTGGTGTTGGCGGGCAGCATGGATTGCTAGAGTTTGTAGATGCTGCTGATGGCTATGATTGGGAACCTTCGGAATACCGGGGCTTCTCGGCGACGTCCTTTTGCGAGGAGTTTTACCGGTCACAATATCGCGAACAACCCAAGATTATATGATGATTTGGAAGGCTATCATGATGCCAAAGGTGAAGTTTTTTTCTTGGTTGTTGATCCAAGAGAGGCTGCCAACGAATAGCTTTTTGATATCTAGAGGTTGTGTAAATGTGATGAGCGATAGGTGCTCCTTCTGTAACTCGGTCGAGTCAATCGTCCATGCGATTTTTCATTGCTCAAATAGTTTTCGAGTGTAAAGGGAGGCGTTCAAGCTTTTCGGGGTTTACATAACGATGCCATCTTCTTGCTATGATTTTTTAAATCTTTGGTCCTTGCATTTTTCGGTAGGTGGTAATCGGGAGTTCGGCAAGGTGTTATGGTTAAGCGTTGCATGGGCTATTTGGAAGAGAAGGAATAAGTTTGTGTTCGAAGGGACGGTGGAGTCGATTGATATGCTCATATCGAGTATTTATTTTTGTTGGTCTTTCTTTAAATATAGGAAGAAGAGGTTAGACTTTGTGGTGTCGGATGTGTTCACCACTCAAAGGTCTTTGTTGGCTCTTATATAATGGCCTAGGTGAATTCTCGTCGTCATTGGCACTTGATAGTTGGTTGCTTAGTTTTAAATTTAGCTGATGTAGTATGTTTTATTAGGAGTAGAGTTGTGTCTTGTAATTTATTGGTTACTTGGTTTGTTTGGATGGTTTTTGTAAGAATTTTTACCGTTCTCTCTTGGAGAATGGTTTTATTAATGAAAAGAGGGGTAAGTGTTTTGTAAGCAAGCGAGTGTATCAATTTAGTTGGCATGTTCACCCCGAAATTTTCACCCGCCTCACATTTTTCAGATGGTGGGACACAATGTCTCTCCCGAGATTTTTCCAAAAAAAAAAAAAAAAATTGAACCGGAAATGTCATAATTCTGTAGAGAGCTACGTGGTGTAGTGGCAACAAATTGTAGTACAATTTAGATATAAACAATATTATTAAAATCAGTCTGAAATCTGAATTAACAAGTTGGATAAGTACAAATAATAATTGTCACCCTTTTTAGACCTTTGCAAGCGTGAGGTGGCTTTTGACAGACTTAATTTTTATGATAGTCCTGAAGAAGATTAATGATATTATTTTAACCGGTGTCTTAAAAATCCCAGTGCTAGTAGGGTGGCTAACCATTTCGAAGCCTAACAAGAAACTAATCTGATTTGATTTTTTTTTTTTTTTACATTTAACAGTGCATTAAGTTTAATCTTTGAAACTTTAGTTTGACTTTTAAGTTTGGCTAAATTTTCCTACCAAAAAAACGCTTGGTTAAGGTTTATAGTTATTGAACCTAATAGGCTCATGAAATGAAAATAATGAATGAAAAATATAAGTATATAAATATAATTTTACTTTTATGAGACATGGGTAAAGTTCAAGAATACGTCAATGTTGAGAGCTTGGTTTAAAAGTGGACGATATATCGTTATAATAATATGTTGTGTCCTCGATAAAATCATCAATATATCAAATAAACTTGTCAATATGAGTGATGGTGCATTCCGAAGATGCCACATATTATATAATGGTATGCTATTGTACTCCTAAAGACTCAAACAATGAACCATTGAGTGTTTCCTCAATCGATCATACCATTCGTTCATTAACTCACTTTTAATCATTGTAACGAGTTGAAGACATGGCTGAGTACTACTAATTTCACCGATTATTGGGGATCAATTAGTTGTATCACATTTATGCGACACTCCAAGAACTCATCCACAATTCGATAGAAAATGATTCTGATACCACTTGAAGATTGCCCTGACTACATTACGTATCCCACAATAGTATAATATTGTGACTTTAAGCCTAATCATTCGAGGATTTGCTCTTATGTTTTACGCGAAAAGTCTCATGCATATCAAAGAAGATATTGTTGATGCCTATGTAACTATAAATCTCCTCATTTCCGGTCGTTGTTAGGATATTTGTTCACCGTAAAATAATTATATATTTTATGACAAAAATTTACCAAACCCAATTAGATGAGAAACAAAATGAACTCAGTAAAAATTGGGCGGGGATGAATAACTCTTTACCCTCAAATTCTCAATGTGGGAAAATGGCATGCATTCGTCCTAAATCATTGATAAATTTCTTTAAAAGTTTTGAAACATAGAGAAATTCTGGACCTCGATTCGGATAGTTAAATTACTTGAATAAAACGGAAAAGGACACAACTCTTCCCAGTTTAACAACATAAAAAAACATTGCATGCAAGTACAAAGATGGTAGAAAGAAAGAGAATGAGGGGACCCATTTGGTTGAAGGGGTTTGTTTGGATTCGTAGAGTTAAGCGGCGGAATTGAAACGCTTTCTCACGCCACCTTTCATTTTATAGTTTTATAAATCCCCCAATCAGTTTCTTTTACGCTTTTTTTACGCTGCTCTTTCACTTTCCTATGTCACAGACTTCTCTTGTTCTGCCACGTCTTCCTCCTTCCGTACTCCTATTCTCTTCACATGCATGCCCATCCCTTTTCTGCAATTTCACATTCCCACCTTTATGTTCTGTTTTTTCTTAATTCACATTCTGTTTTCTATTTAACATTAATTTTTTTGAAAAAATTGACATTATTATCATTAATTAAACGGATTCCTCTAATTTGTTTGTTTGTTATGAACATTCACCACCCATATAACAAACTATACAGTGGAGACTTGCTATTTCACTTCCCAACATTGTCTCGATATAATGCTGTTTGTTTGTTTATTGGTAGGTTTCACGACGAGTTTGTTAAAAATGAATTTGCTTTATATTATTATTGGATCAAGAGGTAAAATAAGGTTTTCTTTGTTAATAACAAAACTCTAACCTTAATTTTATTTATTATATAATGTATAACCGTGAAACAAAGTAGTAAATTTTATTTTTTAGTACCAAATAATATAGTCATAAAACATAAAACTAATTCAATAGATTGAGTAAACAAATAATTTAATATAGAAAAATGAACATATAAATAGTTCCAACTTCCACTACTCATCCTTTGAGATGTTAATCGCGTGGATTCGATACGGGTAGTGCAAATCCTGCACCTATTCAATGCTTTAAAGGTGTTGTTTCGAGGATATCCCGTTTAGTGTATCGGAATTTTTTCACACCAATTTCGCACATGCGTGGGTTTAGACGGTTTTTGGATATTCCCCGTCCAAAATAAATATCACATAATTTTGATGCATGCTCTCATATATCATATTAATTGCACCACATTTTTATATAAATCAATAACTTTTAAATATAAAAAAATTGAACTTCAATAATTTTAGAACGTGAAATTGAAGTGTAATAAAAAATAATAATATTTTTATTATTTTTTATATATGAAGAATTTATTTGAATAAACTCTAACAAATGACACTTAATAGTAATATCGTTTACTAATGTTGTTATTATTATTATTATTATTATTATCAATAAAATTTGAGTAAGCGTTTACTTGAATGATGGTTTTGTTTGAATATATTATATCAAACATTCATTTAAAAGTCTGTTTGTGTGTCATTTATATTCGAGTTTTGTTCGGGATTTATTATGTGCAGGTAACTAGTGGTGCGGGGATGGTTTCACCCAAATCTGCCCATTTTTCTCACTCGGATAAAATTTTACCCTAACTCAATCCACGGTAGTGAATTTTTAATTTCTACGACATCAATCGTTTCGGATTTCACGGTTTTCAAATATTCCCTGCCTTATTGACCTCCCTAGTCATCCCAAATAAATGATTGTCACATATCTTTTCAAACTCATCGATCCCCTCTTAAACTTGTATAAATTGTACATGTTTACATTCATGTATCAGTTTCTAACTATTTTGACTTTTCAAAGATATAATAATTTTTTCTAACAAAAAACTGACACGTGACATTGAAGGATTTTTTAATTTTTTCAAGTTTAAGGTGACGAAAAAAACAAATTCACCACAATCATAACTAATTAAGAGATAAAAATATATTTACTCATTTTGTTTTCATTCGAAAAAATTGGGTAAAGGTATTATGATTATTTTCACCACCCTTTCAGCATTTTTTACGTCGCCCTTGCTATTCGTTGGAAGTTTATCCATTGCAGACGAAGAAAGAAACCAAGGGATATGAGAATGAGTTTTTTTTCTTGTCATATTTTCTCAATTTAGATTTCACAAATCTTTAATTTATAAAATTTTATAAAAAATATCTTTTTTCCCAATAATTTTGTTTTACGTTTTTTTATATTGACTTGGTCAACCTTTCTTCTTTTTCTTATTTAATTTGAATTTCACAACTTCAAATATTCATGTCTTACAAACTGTTGATTTTTTTGAATCAATATTTTGAAATATTTTGTTCGTCTAAATTTTATCTTTAAAATGATATACACTTTGATTTTTTCGAGAAAATAATGTTTCGCAATCTTATACATGGTATAATTGTGGTAATTCTCTTTTAATGAATTTTCATGCACATAGTATAAGAGTTGTATAATGTATTCATATAATCTTTTTTCTCTCTTTCATGTTCATAACAATACTGATTTTCCCATAAAAATCATGACATGAAGACCTTAAACCTGATATAAAGCTCTTATACGTGGTATAATAATGATATAAAATATTTATATGATATAGCCCCTTTATGTTCATAACAGAACTTACTTTTCAGTAAAAAGTAATTTGTCGGAGTCAAATACATAGTATAATAGCGGTACAATACCCATTTTTTATTGTTTTTTTCTTGAAGGTGTTATACATGATATAAGAGTGGTATAATATAATATTACGATACATTATACAATGCATAATATTACGATACATTATAATTGTTTTCGAAAAATTTGAAGTGCATGTCTTTTTAATAATAATATTAAGACGAATAAAATATCTCAAAGCGTCGATTCGAAAAAGTCAACGGTTTGTGAAATATGGACGTTTGAAGTTGCGAAATGCAAATTGTATAAGAGAGAGAAGGTACTTACAAGGAATAATCAAAGTTAACATATAAACATGATAAACGGAAAAATTAATTCTAATGAAATGACATTATTAATATTTCATTTTGTTATAAAAACAAAAAAATCTAATTTTTTAAGGCATATAATTTAATTATCCTATCAGAACAGTTTTGAGCCTAGAAGTTGGGCTTGAAAAATTGGCCCCATAAATAAAGATAACGTATTATGAGTTGGGCCAATACTTTTAACTAAGCAAACAGCCCATTCTGAAATAGCATGTACTCTCCTCTGTATTTGTTTCATGCCAATATGTTGCAAGTAGGGATGGCAACGGATCCCGAACCCGGTCCGGATCCGTGGATCCGGATCCGTTTTTTAGGGTCCGGATCTCAATTTTTTGGACCCGTCGGATCCGGGTCCGGGAAACGGATCCGGGTCCAGGTCCGGGCAATGAAACCCGGATCTGTATTTAAATATTAATTGTATTTTTTTATTTATTATTTACCCCGAAAATATTAGATAATTAATATTATTTGATATCCACATAAATCCAATTGCATGAACATAATTAAATGAGCATGTAAAATATTTAAAATAAAGTGAAATGTACAAAAATGGAAGCTGAAACTAAGAATTTGATGTTAATCACGTGGATCCGTTTTGGACCCGGATCCGTGGGATCCGTCGGATCCGGATCCGGAAATTGTGGACCCGCCGGATCCCGGTCGGATCCGGGTCCAGTATTGGACCCGGCCCGGATCCGGCCCGTTGCCATCCTTAGTTGCAAGTTTAACTAATTTTTGTTAATTTATGAATTGCTTTACTTGAAGTTTATTGAAATTGAATCAAATTGCAGTTTTTTTTAATTAAAATGATTTGAAATTTTGTTCATTAAAAATTGAACTGAAATAAAACTATATTTGTCAAACTTAACTAAAATTGTGATTTTTTATTAATTGCATGTAGGTTTGTTAAAATAAAATTATAAAGATGAATTTTTTTTATTTACTGGCCTTATTTTTACGGGTAAATAAAAAATAATTTCATGATTAATATTAGGAAAATTGTCGATTTTGTTTTCGTATGAGTTTATTATTTACAAAACTACGTTTTTAAGAATTCATTTTACCATTTTATGTTTTTTATGTTCTGATTTACATTTTTACGCTCTAACGTTTTGATTTTATTTTTTTACGCTTTGATATATTCCTGTTATAAATCGATTATAGTATTGTGTTATATATCTGTTATATGTCTATTATACATGTTATATATCTATTATATATATTTCTGTTTGTTGTCTCCTTCACTCAAACTGTTTTAACATATATGTTATATACTTGATATATACCAATTATATATCTAGAACGTAAAAAAGAAAATTTGAAACACTTTTTGCATAATAATGTAAAATTGAAACTCAAGAAAGATTTTTTTGTATTTTAATAAAAGTTTATATATTGTACTTTATGCATTTACGTAAAAACCTAATCATGTAATGAGCTTCATGTTTGGGCGAGCACAAATGTACTAATCCAATATAACAAGTATGCAAAATCGATTAAAATGTAGATTTTATATTTCTTAAGCTATGTATATTTCATTTTTTATGGATTATTATTATTATTACTGTATAAGAAATAATATTTTCAATAATTTCTAAAAAATTTCTGACTCGCCACAAAAAAGTCTAATAAAAGCACTTTATTTAGTAAAATGAATTTATTATAGAAAGTTAATCTCAAAATTACAAGCTTACATAGACACTACAATGAGGCCCATCCAGCACTTATATATAATTAACAAATTTTTAATTAATAGATAAAAATAGAAAAGAAAAAGAATTAATTTTTGGAATTCATGCCACGTTTGACAGATTCAGCATTTTCTTTAACAAATTCTTTGGAATCATCAGCTTTGTCAAGAACAGAATCCTTAACCTTCTGAGTAGTGTTCTTCACAGAACCCCAAGCATCTTCTATTGTTTGCTTTGCTTTCCCTGCCATGTCTTCTGCTGCATCCTTTGCTTTGTTTGTCACCTATTCATTCAACATATTATCCCGTATGTAAATATACGGCGACTCTATCATACTTTAAAATTTAATCAGCATATGAAACTGCCAAGATTCGAGTACTTGAATTTCTGTTCAAGTAAATTGGATACCATGCTTTAGAACCATTTAGGTGTTCGGGAACTATCTTTGACAGTTGTTTTGTGTCTTTTCAGCATTAAATTGCAATTTTAAGTGTTTTGTTATGACTATCTTTAACTATTTCAGAGAAGAAAAATGATCGGTAATCAGAACAATAAATGAAAACAGCTAAACAGGACGAGTCTTAATCTAAAATCTTAAGTTCTAAATCATAAAATATTGAGTTTTCTGAAATTTTAGCTTAACCTCAAGCTTTGCTTTTTCTTGAGACCTGGTACAAACAATCTTTTGTTTTTAGTTAGTTTAGGCTGGTTCGAAATTAATCTATTGTTTTCCTCAAATTTTTTAAAAGTACATGCTCTCACATATTTTTTAAAAAACATGGAAAACAATCCTAGAGTCGTCGCACAATCAGCTCAATTACACATTAAATACATACTAATAGAGATAAACAAAATGACAAATAATGTAAAAACAATAATTACATTTTCACCAGCGCATTTTCCTTTATTAACCCCTTCATTTGCAGCATCATAAGCCTTTTCAAACGTGTTTTTTTCATCATTTCTCGTACTTGCCTGCAATATTTTGAAATATATTTAGATCACATTATGAACACTAATTAATGTTAACCAATATATCATGAAAAATGCTGCTGTGTATATCAAGAATATCCTTAATTAAATACCTGGAAATGTCTTCTTGTCAACTGGGAAGAAACCCTAGATCTCAATTGGCTCCTAACTACTGAACTTGCCATTTTCAACTGTAAAAAACGTGATTACTCCAAAATCAGTTAATAAACCATAATGATAGGAGATAAATCTTCAATTATATGGATTATATAGATGTATGAGGGTAAAGTATGTTCCAATGGTTGAGTGACATGTGGAAATATTTTAACTTTGAGATTTATTCTCCATTTGATGGTTGTAATTTCTTGTTGCCTACATAGGCAAGGACCCAGTATAATAGCTTGGTTTGTGGTGTTTAATTAGTTTTTCTTTTTATAGGGTTTTTTTTTTTTTTTTTTGAGTTTGAGAATTAAGTTCATGTACTGTACAGCTTGAGCTTAATACTTACTAGATTAATTGTAAATATATGATGGTGTCGATATTAAGATAATAAGATATATTGGCATATAGTCTACCAAAAGAAGATACATAACAGACATAACGACATATTGGCATATAGTCTACCAAAAAAAGATATATTATTATATATTATGATCTTTGTTGGAAATGTATTAGAAATGAAATACTAATACAAGGATATTGTAATAACAAAATGTAAATTATAAGAACAAAGAATTAGGGAATTTGGAGAATTGAAATTTGTATAATATTTTGATGGTGTATTTGATGAATAAAACTTTTACATATTTATAGCAAGAAAAGAGAGACAAACCATTAAATGTAGTGAATCTACATATTAATGACACTAAATGTGGTTATCTAATTTGGGCTTTAAATGTTAATGACATTTTGTAAATGTCTAATTATAATACACATCAATTATATACAAATTATTTAACACTCCCCTTTGACGTGTATTATTGGGAATTGTACACTGTCTCATTAAAAAACTTACAAAAGAAAAATCCAGTGGAACAAAAATCTTAATTAAGGAAAAAAGAGTACAATGTTTACTCCTCCATTCGCAAGTTAACTGAAGATCCTAAAATCGACGTATTTCGATGCTATAAACCAGTTTCATGAAAGTTGAGGAAGGTAAAACCTTGGTAAATAAATCTGCTAAATTGTTAGAAGAGCGGATTAGTTGAATACAGATTTCGCCATTCTTTTCGAGATCATGAGGGAAGAAAAATTTTGATGAAATATACTTTATTCTATTTTCTTTAATGTATCTTTCCTTTTATTGAGCAATACAAGCAACATTATCTTTATATATTGTTATTGGATTTTCTTTGGTCGTTACTTTTCCACATGCTTCCTGAATATGCTTGATTAATGATCTCAACCATGCACATTCACGACTAGTCTCATGAATTGCTATTAATTCTGCATGATTTGAGGAAGTAGTCGTAATAGTCTGCTTCGTAGATCTTCAAGATATAGCTATTCCTCCATATGTGAATAAGTAGCATGTTTGAGATCGCATTTTGCGTAGATCAGATAAACCGGCATATGCATATCCAACTAATTCCGGCTTAGGTTCATATGAGTAAAATAAACTCAAATTAATAATTCCATGAAGATAGCGCATTAAATTCCGTTCCCATGTTTTCGTGTTGGTCCGACACTATATTTTGATAACAAATTCACAGAGAATGCAATATATGGTCTTGTATTATTAGCAAGATACATTAAAACACCTATTGTGCTAAAATATGGTGTTTCAAGACCAAACAGTTCTTCATTATTTTCTTTAGGGTGAAAAATATATTTTTTCACATAAAGTGATAATACAACTATTGAGTTGCTTGATGAATATACTTTGTCCATATTAAAACGTTTTAGGATCTTTTGTATATAATTTGATTAATGTACCGAAATTCCCTTTTCTAGGTGCTCATTTTGTAAACCAAGACACAATTTATCTTTCCAAGATCTTTCATCTCAAATCTTTTTTTAAAGAATCAATTGCTTTTTGAATCTCCTCTGGAGTTCCAATGTTATTTAAGTCATCAACAAATATTGAGATAATAATTAATAAAATTAGATCCTGATCTTTTTATAAAAACACAAGGACAAATTGGATCATTTTCATAACCATCTTTCAATAAATATTGAGTTAGTCGATTATAACACTTGCGTCTAGATTATTTTAATCCATACAATAATCTTTGCAACTTTATCGAGCAAAGTTCTCGTTTGCCACATTTTCTGGCAATTTTAATTCTTCAGAAATTTTCATATAAGTATCATTATCAAGTGAACCATAAAGATAAGATGTAACAACATATTTTAAGTGCATTTGTAAATTTTCTTGCACTATCAAATCAATAAAATATTTAAAAGTTATTACATCTACTATTGGAGAATATGTTTCTTTATAATCAATCTCAGGTTTTTTGGAAAAGCTTTGTGCCGCCAATCTAGCTTTATATCTCACCATTTCATTTTTCTCATTTCTCTTTCTTACAAAAACCCATTTATAACAGGTTTTACATCATGTGGTGTAATATTGTTTATATGGAATTATTTATACAAAGCATTTGATAAATTTTTCTTTGATAAGGTTTTTAACGAGATAGTGTTCCATCGTAAAGACAGATGTCAAAGGGTTTATGGAAATTTGACACCATCTATCAAACTAATTAGGAGGCGCATTTAATGAATTCACACGTCACATATGTATATTTACTCTCTGTAAATAGAGCTTATTGCTCTTTTTTTTGAAAACCCTCCGGAAGAACAATGTGTTCTTCTATCAGTAAAAGTTTGGAATGGGTGAAAATTTCGGGGCGAACGTCCCAACTAGGTTGATGCGTTCGCTTTCCTACAAAACACCCAAACCTCTTTTATTAAAAAAGAGCGTGTCACAAAGTGTGATGCACCCATAAAATTACAAAGTGCATAAGTTGTCAATTACAAAGCAATGCTGGATTGACTAAGATATCCGTGATCGATAGCGAAATATGTTTGTTCCTATTTTTAACATAAAACCAACAATGACGAATACTACTTAAAAATAAGTCTTCGGCTCCTCGAACATTCTCAATGATGAATTGATTCCGTAGTTTCCAAATCCTCCACTCTATGGAGAACCATACCGATGTTGCAAAGTCACGTTTGATTCTGGAAGCAAAGAAAGACCTCCACGTCTCCAAGAAATCGTATAAACCGCCTGGAATTGGCAGCGAGTATCCAAGCCAATGAATAGCGTTACACCATACAAGCCAACTGTCTTTGCAATAGAGAAGCATGTGATCGATCGATTCAATTTCATGATAAAATGGACATAATGAGTCCATCATTGCTGCCTCACCTCTATTAAAGAGGAATTCTTTGGTTGGAAGCTGTTTGTGAAGTAAAAGCCAATTAAAAAAGTGAATTAGTGGTTCCGCCTCCATCCTATACGCATAGAAACCTGCATGAAGAAATGCGGAAGAATATAATTTCCTTGGTCCAATTCTCCAAAGAAGTCGGTCATTTACGCTCGGGAAAATTAATGTAACTTGTCCCTCAATTGCATGCGGTTCCAATGGCGGAAATATGCTCATAACGCTCTCGAGAATTATCTTTTTCATCTCCATACACCCTACCTTTCCAACAATCGAAGTCGTCTACACCATAATGGTCTACCAAAACAAGCATTGTTGAATAGTTCCGTGCAAACATTTTCCACCGTACCATTTTGCATGATGTTCAACTCCCAAAGATCTGAAAACATACATTTTAATGGTTGATTTCTAGCCCAAGAATCACGCCAAAATCGGGCCCCTTTACCATTACCCAGCTGCAACCGTGTGTTTGAAATAAAAAATTCCCAAAACTCATTATTCCGAAAACAACATGAAATTACGTTTCGCTAAATCGGGGACATCCGTGAAATATCCACTTCAATTAAATCCCACCATGAGTTAATATCATATCTTCGTACATGCAGAATAGCCTAAAGAGATTCATCATTCAAATTATGTAAGTGCCACAACCATTTGAGTAATAAACTACAATTAACAAGCTTAAAATCATGAATATATAATCCACCCAAGTGCTTCAGTAAGTTAATTGTTTTCCAACTAACCTTACAAATACCATTACGAACATGGTTTCCCCGCCACAAAAAATTCCTCATAATGCATATAAGTTTCTTATTCACCTCCTCCGGTAAATTGAAGAGTGAGAGGAAAGTACTGATTTCACAAAATCTTTGCGTCCCGCATATGATAGACATTTTCCTTTCCAGCTAGCTAAACGATTCTGAAATTTTACAATCAACGCATCCCAATTGCCACGATTAATTCGCTTGAAGGAAAGAGGGGTGCCAAGATAGCTTACAGGGAAAGTCTCAGTCTTGCATCCAAGACTCGATGCACAAGTATGCAATGTCTGTTCATCAATATGGACCCCGAGGATGGAACTCTTATGATTGTTTATACGAAGGCCCGAGATTAATTCAAAACAACGTGATATGCGGAGTATTTGGGGGATAAGAGACGTATCCGGTGGAAGAAAGATGATTGTGTCATTCGCAAATTGTAATAGAGACACATCTGGTAGAGAGTCCTCTAATTTGAACCCCGGATGAAGTCTCTCGTGAATACTCGTATCAAAGAGCTACTTTAGTCCCTCAATAGCTAGAACAAAAATGAATGGTGATAGCGGGTCACCTTGCTTTACACCTCTTTGAATTGGACTTGGTCGATTCGGGCTTCCGTTTATTAGAAGAGATGTGGTAGAGTCGTGGCGGCAACCTCGCAACCAAGAAATCCATTTGTGATTAAATCCCATCTTTATTAAAACCACATCAATGTAAGACCAGGAGACACAATCAAAAGCTTTATGGAAGTCCAATTTCAGAAACATGCATGACCGTCACTGTTTATGAATGGAATGGAGTATTTCGAAAGCAAAAAAGGAGCACTCGTATATGCTTCTATCTTTAACAAACTCAAATTGATTACCCGAAATAAGAGATGGCAAGACCAATTTCAGTCATGAGGAAAGTAATTTCTTCACCACCTTGTAAATGCCGTGAATTAAAGCAATTGGTCGAAAATTCTGAATTTTGCAAATTCCGGGCACTTTTGGAATGAGGATCGTGAATGAATTTTCGATCAATTTTGGTAAATGAGTTGATTCATGAAATTTCGTGAAAAGCTCCATAAAGTCATCCTTTAAAAATTCCCACGCACGTCTATAGAAAAAGTGATTAAATCCATCTGGACCCGGTGCTCTGTTTTCATTGCAAGACTTAACCACTTCCCAAACTTTCAAATCTGAGAATGACCCCATCAAGTTCTGATTTTGTTATTCTGAGACTCTTGAAAAACTTAATTTTCGTAGAGAAAATAGAATAGCTCTTTCCGCTTTAAACAAATCAGAGTAGAAGCCATTTTGTGCCACTGCAATTTCACCCAAATCGAATGTAAGTGATTCGTTAATGTTTAGCGCCGTAATCATATTGTTTCTGGACTGGGTTGAAGCAAAATGATGAAAAAATGTCGTGTTATTATCACCTAGAAGTGTCCATTTCACCCTAGATTGTTGGTGTTTGGTACTCTCAAGGTGGTGCCTTTTTTGCCTAATTAAATTCCGAATCGAAGATAAGTTGGCTGTAGCAATGGGATCCAACGGTCGGTGTTTGCTGCTGTTCGTTAATCGTAATAATTTGAATTCCAGGTCTGAAATTTCTTACTCCGTTCTACCAAAGTTCAAAGAGTGCCATGATGTAATTGCTTTGCCTAAGATTCGAAGATGAAATGGCAAATCCTTGTTAACATTCAATGCTGATGCACAAATAGCAGCCCACTTATTATATAAAAATGGACTATACTCACTACTATCCCACCAATAATTCAACGAACGAAATGGTTTTGGTCCCAAAGACCTCATTGAGCAACTAGTAAACAAAATCGGGAAATGGTCCGAGAGTGAAGAATCAACCGTTTGAATAGATAAACCCTCCCATCTATCTATCATGGTGCTTGACACTAAAACTCTATCAATTCGGGAGAATGATCTCGCATTGTGTTATGTATAATCCCTCCCATGAAGCAGAAGATCATGAAGGCCACTATCATTAATGAAATCACTGAAACTTGATAACGATGGTGTGGTTATCCTGCTAGATCTCTCATTCCCATGCAAAACTTCTTTAAAATCCCCACATAATATTACATTCTCAAGAGGAGAGATAATGGGGGGCCAAATCTCACCACATTTGACTTCTATCCAACCAAGCCGTTGATCCATATAAAGCGAGAGAATTAAAATCCATATTTCATGAGTGAAATTGCACTATGATCCAATTAGAAGATGAACCAATAAGAAACCCTGATAAATGAATACAATTCCATGAAATAGCAATACCTCCCAATAGTCCTTCTGAGCTAACATTCTTATGTTCAAAATCATTATGTCCCCAAAGTCTTCTAAATGAATTCTCCGAAATTGTATGGACTTTAGTTTCAAGAAGGACCACAAATTACAAGTTAAATTTGCGAGTACAAGAACGAAGAAAACGTTGCTTATTACTACTTGATACCCCGCCGCGACAATTCCAACTGATAAATGATAAAGACATAGAAATAATTACCCTTGAGAAAATCGAGACATAACTTACAATCACTGATTGATTTCCTCTAGAATCAACTCTTCACGCTTTACTTGAATAAACCGAGTTAAAGACCATTTGACCATGTAAGAAATGCTTCGCTTGGTATCTCTGCATGGGATTGAATAAAAAGTTGGTTCATATTATGGATGTCGGGTCCAGAAGAGCTAGAAACCGGATTAGTATTTATCATTGAGATGCCTTTGCTATGGGCAGAATCCTCGCGGTCTCCACTAAATCGGGTAGCACCAATGGGCTGTGAATCCGGAACAAAACTAAAATTGGCTCACTACATTAGAACCTTGGCAAAACTAATGGGCAGCCTTAGAAAATCGACTGAACTGGTGGAAAGTAGTGGAGCAGTGGCAGAACTGGTAACACCAGCAGAGCTAACATTGACAGAGTTGTAACGGGAACCTGGGATAGTAGCGGAACTTCGTCAATAGAAACCAATCTGGCAGGGGACTGCTGTTGTGTCTCTGACAGTAGAGGGACAGGAAAAGAAGCAGAATGTTTAGCAGAAACTGATGCAAACTAAGGTTGCGTGAATTGTGAGTTGAAATTTTCATCCATTGGCACATAACGATCTTCAAAATCATGAGACGGTTCAGAGTGTTCGGAGGCAGATTGAGACTCAAAATCATGGCAATTTTAGCATGCCGTTAATTATCGTAGACTAGCCTTTACCAATATTAAAACATCTCCCAAAACCACATAATGCATTGATCCAAAGCCAACATCGGAACACTCATGATGCATGTAACTACATCTAGACATTCGGGTTTCTCAAAATTAAAATCAATTGAAATTAAATCCCCTATAACTTCAGCCACCTTACGGATCAAAGATTCCGTGATAATTGTAGGCGGTAAGCTAATAAAATCAACAAAGCATAATTGATCGGCAGGTATGAAGTCCAATGAATACGGCTTAACCCTAGAGATTATATCATACAAAGATCGCCAATCTCCTTCCAGAAATCCGGCTAACGCATCCTCCGAGAAAAAAGAAATCACCACAAGCCATCCTCCCGCCGGAGCAACAAACTTTATCGCAAAGTTTCTATCATTAAAGCTAAACAAATCCATAATAGATCTCGTGTTTCTAACCTTGGTAAAACAAGATAAGTGAGTCCAATTAGCCTTCTTGATGTTCCCTTTTAATTCAACAATTGCCGATTTCGAAATCAGCATAACAACTTCCGCATAAAACCTCTCACCTCTTGGGGAACTAATAAACTAACGCGCATGAGGTTTCAACGCATCTGCTATCTTTGGTACAGCTGTATTAATCAGTCTAGGTTTGGCCGGATAAAGTCTAACAAACTTCAATTTATAGGCTCGTAAATGGAATTTCCCTATAGAGATCACATTCAACCTATACAATGCTTCATGCATGGGAATTGAACCCTCCAAAGAAATAAAACCAAAGTAACAATTCCTTGCGTTCCTCTTACCTGCTAAAAAAACCCGGCTTAGCACCCCATATTTGAGAAATATAATCTTTATGATATCCTTATCATGTGAGGTTGGAAAATTCTCGAAATACACACTCATTGGTGGTGGCTGTGATTGTTTTCATAAGTGAGGTTTATGGGGGTTTCGGGTTAGGGAGGGTGGTGGGTTTGTGGATGCGGGGGGAGGTTGGTTGGGGTTAGGTCGGGAACAGCTTAGTTTGTTACCGCCGGTGTAAAGTCCTGCGAGGGTTGGGTCATTGGAAGGCTGAGGGTGGCTGGGAGGCATGGTTAGGTTACTGGTTAGGTCAGGAACACCGGAAAAACTGAAGCTTGATCTTGGCTACAAAAGAGTAATTAATTGGTTCTAAGTCGAAAAGAAGAGAAATTGGAAACTAGTTGTTATTTATAGAGTATCTGACCACATAATGGAATGCCCTTTTGCTCAAAATTACATGTTTCTGCCATCTCCACCACCCACTCCCTCCCTTAAGCTACTCTGTTTCAGTCACTTTCCCGAGAAAATTTCAAGTTTTGCCGGAAAGTTTCAATCTCTTAGCAGCGAGCTTTACAAAAAGAAGACTTTGAAAGTCTAGATCTTCAAAAATTTCTCTCAGCAGTGAGGTCCTCAAAGATAAGACTTTGAAAGTCCAGATCTTTAATATTTCTGAACCATACCTGTAGTAGAAGGGCTCTCAGCTTTAATTTGAGAACTCAAGCAAACCTCAATGAAATCGAAATTCCAACTATATGTAGTGTTTCTTTTGAGTCTTAGGTAGGACTGGATCTGTAAAATGAAGACCACCCAAAGGAATATGAGATCAGAGTTAAATGAAGCTTCTGTTCGTCATCCTTTGCCTTGTCATATAGTTGGTCGCTCTCATGCCGTTTATCGGAAATTAATAATTTCTTGATCTCTTTACAATTCTTTTTGTTTGAAATAGTCTTAAAATGTTTAAAGATATTGCTCTTGTTTAATATACACAAACAATAATATAATACAATGCATATATTGTAAAGAAAGTCCACAACATGGGGCCACCACTGAGAGTTGTTTTTTTGGGGCCATCACCG
Source organism: Euphorbia schlechtendalii (assembly GCA_949673415.1). Taxonomy (NCBI): domain Eukaryota; kingdom Viridiplantae; phylum Streptophyta; class Magnoliopsida; order Malpighiales; family Euphorbiaceae; genus Euphorbia; species Euphorbia schlechtendalii. Next base: position 23,913 of record CATIWQ010439583.1, read on the forward strand.
AAAGTTGTTTTGTCTCTATGATTCAATATTTCATTATAAATAGGATGAATTGCAAAGCAAATCATCATCAGAAAATTTGAGAGCTTGAGAGCAATTGGAGAGTTAGAAAAATTAGTAGAGAGGAAGATCAAAAGAGGGTCAAACAAAAATTAAGTCTAGTAATTTTTATGCTTTTGATTACGTCTATTAAGGGGTTTTCTTTAAGAGAATTTCTCTAAAAATTCTTGGGGATAATTTGGTGTGAGGTGAGTGTTTTGTAAGCACTGTGTAACTTTCTCCATAAACAAAGTCTACAACAGCTCCGAAGAGGTAGGCGAAATTGGCCGAACTTCGTTATCAAATATTGTGTTATTTTTCACATTCCATTAATCTGGTAGTACCGGAATTACCGCGTTTATTCCCCAATAACTGGTATCAGAGCCTGGGTTATTTCTTAGTATGCTCTATGGTTGCAGCCTAGTTTGAACTTCCACATCAGAAAGGAACTAATTTTGGTAGTCCAGATTTGAGTGGGAGCGATGGCCACAGATGAAGGAAAAGTTAGAATCGAAAAGTTCGATGGTTCAGACTTTGGCTTTTAGAAGATGCAGATTGAGCATTATTTGTATCAGAAAAAGTTATATCAACCTTTCACGAAAATGAAACCAAAAGGTATGAAGGATGAAGAGTGGAAACTTCTCGATAGATAAGCTCTTGGTGTTATTCGGTTGACATTATCCCGAAATGTTGCTTTCAATATAGCAAAGGAAAAGATCACGGCGGATCTAATGGCGGCTCTTGCTAATGTCCATGAAAAGCCATTGGCTGCGAATAAAGTTCACCTGATGAGGCGACTATTCAACCTACGGATGGCGGAAGGGGCATCTGTGCCCCAACATCTGAATGAACTTAACACAGTCACAACCATGTTAAGTTCGGTGGAAATTGAATTTGACAATGAAGTTCATGCTTTAATTCTCTTGTCATCTCTTCCAAACAGCTGGAACACTACAGTTACAGCAGTCGGCAATTCGGTGAATAATACGAAGTTAAAATTCGACGATGTTCGAGATCTGTTGCTGAGTGAAGAAATTCGACGAAGAGAATTGGGGGAAGCATCGACCTCTTCAGCTCTACACACGGAGTTTAGAGGGTGAACTCTAGATAGGAGTTCAGATTCCAGCAGATCAAAATCTAGAAGGGGCAAATCTAAATCAAAGAAAGATTTGAAGTGTTACAATTGTGGTAATAAGGGCCACTTCAAGAAGGATTGCAAAGCACCAAAGAAAAATGGTGGAGCAAAGGAGTCAGCAAACATGGCGAAGGAATCAGGTGACACCGTTATTCTAAGCATCAACAGTCTAATTGAATCTTGGAATTTGGATTCGGGGGCATCTTTTCACGCTACCCCATGTCATGAAGTCATAGAGAACTATGTCAGTGGTGATTTCGAAAAGGTTCATCTAACAGACAATGAAACTTTAAAGATCGTGGGAAAAAGTGATGTTCGATTAAAGTTGCCAAATGGGACTGCTTGGAAGCTTCAAGAAGTGAAACATATTCCTAGTGTCAAAAGGAATTTGATCTCCGTTGGAAAGCTAGATGAAGAAGGTTATACAACAACCTTCACTAGTTACGAATGGAAGATTACCAAAGGAGCTCTTATCATTGCTCGTGGTAAGAAGATTGGTACTCTCTATGTCACCTCCAATAACATAGAGAATATCATTGCACTAGCAAATGTTGATTCAGATCTATGGCACCAGAGGCTTGGCCATATGAGCGAGAAAGGGATGAAGACACTTTTATCAAAGGGAAAGTTGCCACAGTTGAAAATTGTAAACTTAAGCTTATGTGAAGATTGCATCTTTGGAAAATAAAAGAAAGTCACTTTCACAAAGACTAGCAAAACACCCAAGGTGAAGAAGTTAGAGCTTGTCCACACTGATGTTTGGGGGCCATCTCCAGTGACATCCTTAGCAGGCTCATTGTATTATATCACCTTCATTAACGATTTAATAAGGAAGGTGTGGGTTTATTTTCTGAAGAAGAAATTAGAAGTTTTTGATACATTTAGAAAATGGAAGGCCATGGTGGAAAATGAAAATGGCTTATAAGTCAAGCAGTTGAGGTCAGACAATGGAGGAGAGTACGGAGATAAAAATTTCAAAGATTTTTGCGTAGAAAATGGTATCAAGATGGAGAAGACAGTTCCAATGACACCGCAGCAGAATGGTATAGCTGAGCGCATGAATGAAACTCTGAATAAACGTGCCAGAAGCATGAGGATACATGTTGGTTTGCCCAAGATGTTATGGGCTGAAGCTGTCAACACTGCAGCTTACTTGATCAATTGTGGACCTTCAATACCTTTGGATGGAGAAATACCGGAGGAGCTTTGGAGCGGAAAAGAGATAAATCTTTCACACTTAAAGGTGTTTGGTTTTATTTCTTATGTGTATGTTGATTCTACTAAAAAAAGCAAGCTTGATGCCAAGTCTAACAAATGTGTCTTTGTTGGATATGGTGGTGATGAATTCAATTATCGATTTTGGGATTATGAAGATCGAAAAATCATCAGAAGCAGAGATGTCATATTCAACGAAAATGTGATGTACAAGGATAGGTTGACAGCAAAATCAAACAGCTCCAAACTAGAAGCTGAAAGTAAGGAATTTGTTGAGTTCGAGGATGATTCTGAAAGCGAAGTTCAGAATACTCCTGAAGCAGTTCAAGAGGAACCAAGGACACCAGAACCAAGGCGTTCAACTTGAACTTTTAGACCAGCTTAACGCTTTTCACCATCTATGTATTACTTGTTGTTAACCGACAATAGTGAACCGGAATGCTACACTGAAGCAATGCAAGTGGATGATTCAACCAAGTGGGAGTCTGCTATGAAAGATGAGATGAGCTCACTCATATCAAATCAGATGTGGGAATTAGCTAAACTACCGCAAGGCAAGAAGGCACTCCACAACAAGTGGATTTACAGAATTAAAGAGGAGCATGATGGGAGTAAACGCTACAAAGAAAGGTTGGTGGTGAGGGGCTTTCAGCAAAAGGAAGGTGTTGATTATACTGAGATTTTCTCTCCAGTTGTGAAGCTTACAACAATCAGACTGGTGTTGAAAATGGTAGCTTCCCAGAACTTATATCTTGAACAGTTAGATATAAAGATAACATTCCTTCATGGTGATTTGGAGGAGGAGATCTACATGAAGCAACCAGAAGGATTCATTAAGGCAGGCAAGGAAAACCTGGTGTGTAGGTTGAAGAAGAGCTTGTATGGCTTAAAGCAAGCTCCTAGATAGTGGTATCTGAAATTCGATAGTTTTATGGATAATAGCGGTTTTACGAGATGCCAAGCAGATCATTATTGCTACATTAAAAAGTTTGACAATAGCTTTGTCATTTTGCTGCTATATGTTGATGACATGCTCATTGCGGGTTCAAACATGAAGGAGATTCAAAATTTGAAGCAGGAATTGTCAAAGAATTTTGCAATGAAAGATCTGGGTGCTGCAAAGTAGATTCTTGGAATGAGGATAAAGAGAGACATGAAGTCAGGGACTCTGATGCTATCACAGGCTAAGTACATAAAAAGGTACTAGCCATATTCAACATGCAAGATGCTAAACCAGTGAGCACACCTTTAGGTGTTCATTTCAGACTTTCCAAAGAACAGTCACCAAAGACGGAGGAGGAACATGCACATAAGGTAAAAGTACCTTATGCCTCAGCAATTGGGAGTTTGATGTATGCCATGGTTTGTACAAGACCAGATATTGCTCAAGCAGTGGGAGTAGTTAGTCGATACATGAATAATCTGGGTAAGGTGCATTGGGAAGCAGTTAAATGGATCCTCAGATATCTACGAGGTAGCACAGATAAGGCATTATGTTTTCAAGGTAGAGATACGACGCTGACAGGCTATGTGGATGTTGACTTAGCCAGAAATGTTGACGTCAGAAAGAGCACTACGAGGTATGTTTAT
>CATIWQ010439885.1:0-15604 GCA_949673415.1 Euphorbia schlechtendalii
TCGATGATGATGAGGTCCAATCGCATTATCAGGCTCTGTGGAAGAAATATGGGAATTTGATTGATTATGTGAATTTCCAATTCTATGCGTATGATAAAGGAACAACGGTGTCTCAGTTTCTGGAGTATTATGAAACTCAGAGGTCAAATTATAATGGAGGTAATGTATTGGTGAGCTTTATTAGCGACGGAAGTGCAGGATTGGGGCCGGAAAATGGATTCTTTACGGCGTGCAGTAAATTGAAGAGTAAGAAGCAACTAAATGGCATATTTATTTGGTCTGCTGATGATTCTAAGGCTAATGGGTTTCGTTATGAAAAGCAATCGCAGGCACTGTTAGCAATCCGCTATTGATTTATGTATGTATGTGCTTGTAAGGTATATTGAGTTTGTGTACTATATATATATTATGAATGCAGTTGAATAACTTTTTATGAAATTGTTTATTTTTTACCATTGTGAAAAATTACTGCTTTGAGGATTTATTGACTTTTGTTTGTCACGTGAATTCGTTAGATAACTCTAAGATTTGAATACCTAAATTTTTAGTGTATTCTTAGACCATCTCCAACCCCACTTCAAAAAGTGGAGTTGGATAAAATATGAAATACCAATAACAATTCATATTCCACTTTAAAATGTAAAGTTGCTACAGTATCAACTTTAAAATTAAAATAATGTATATTTCTTGTATCCAATGAGGCAAAAGGTGAAAGTATGCTCATCAACGAGATCATGTTAATTTTATTACGTGTACAAAATATATTTTTCCCAAAGAAACAATAGGCATAACATGGAGCCTGTGACTAGTGTACCATTGTGTACACCAGTAAACAAATGGTTACCCGGTATGAATCTGTTTTGTACCTCTTGAAATCAATGAAATGTATTCATAAATCTTTACAAAAATATTGTTGGACCATTGACTTGTTCAAATTAAAGTAATTACATGGATATAATATAAAGTTCTTTTAAACATGACTAGGAAACAATGAAGGAATTATTGAGATTGGCACTCTCAAACTTTTAAATCTAAATTAAAGCTTGAAACCTTGTTAAGAGAAAAAAAATACAAAACAAAACGTCAATTCGTAAGAAATTTTAAAAAATGGAAAACGCTAAATGTCACCTATATATTCGTGCATTAAAAAAAGTGAAATAAATTTGGTGAAATAGGCCTAGTGCACAGTCAGATTAACAAGAAAAGGAATATTCATAATATAATTTACAATATTGTAGATCTTTTGTGCAAAAATTACTGAGCTAGCTAATTTCAGTAATATTCCTTTTAATTGTTCTTTGTTACATAATTAGTTAGATATATTCAAATTATTTTCTTTTAAATATTTCAAAAAGTGTAGTTTTACAAATTTGACAAACTTTATTAGAAAATAAGGTGCAAAAGAAAAGTATATTAGCTGGCAAATAGGAAAAAATTCAAAGGAAATTTCTTCTTATTGACAAAATGAAAGTAACTTTTCTGGATTAACCAATAGAAAGAAAGTGATATCAAGGTCCATTAAAAATTCGAAGATCCAGATAATTGTATCTTAGTTTTCAAAAGTATGTCTCGGCGCGAACATGCGCCGATACCCCATCAGCACAACATAGGGTTGAGGTAAAGTATTGCAAACTAGTGGCCCTCGAGGCTACCCACCGCGCTTAAGCTGAGACATCATCCTCAGAATCCACGTCGATACCGGCGCACTCATTATCTCTCCTCTGTCGCATTAAATGCGATACTGACTGGTAGAGACGAATTATTTAATGCTTCGACGGCTAACAAAACCCCCGAGCGGCTTGCCACATGTGCACCTCTTGCAGACGGGTCTCACATATCATCATTACATGCAAGTCCTATTAATAGCAAGATAATCTCCTATTGTAGAGGTAACTTATTATTCTAAGAACACACAAAAAACCACCTTTCTTAGATATCTAACTTGACCGTCGGAGGATCTTCGCCGGAAATACTTCCGGCCGGAGACTTACTTTGCAGGACATCAAAATGGATGCTCGAATGCTAGAAGATTATTCTTGCAGAACATCACAAAGTATTCAAAAGCTAATTTTTTCTTCAATCTATAAAAAAATAATATAAATAAGAAACAGGTAAGCTTTTGGAAATCATCATTAATAATATTAAGAAATTTTGAAAAAAAAAAACTTAGCTACTCTCCCCAATTAATATTATACTGATCAACAACGACAGAAACAATCCCATTCACACCTCTATTACTTTCCACAGTTACTACATTATTTGACACATTAGTCACTGCATGCATCACAAATCCACCGGCCACTGCTTCTTTTACATAAAATGAATACTGAAAATGGTTTATCCGGTTTGGGAATACCAAAACCTGCGAAAAATCCGCCACCCATTTCGTCCCATGTCCGGCCACCGTCAACTTCCCCACCGTTGATTTTATGCTCATCCCGTTAACATTGTTCCGGTCTATAACCACTAGTTCAACGTCAGTAAAACTTCCTTCTAATTTAACAATTGGAATCATTTTACTCGAATCCCCATTAAACATATTATCAACAATATTTACCCCCGAAATTTTGCCGTTAATAGATTTTAGTACAACATTGGCATCTCCGAAAAATAAACCGTTAGTCACGTGAACTTGAATAGGATCCTCTATGGTTATAGATGTAAAATCGAAGTAACAATTATCAATCCTGTTTAATGACCCGCCTTTTTTAACTAAAATTCCAATGCCACCAAAAGATGTTGCCTTATTGTAACAATGTACCCCTGTGACCAAATTAGCCTGCCCACTTAATTCAATTCCTATGGCTGCTGAAAATATTACAACATTTGTAACACCGTTATCATTACCTCTAATATCGATTCCGGTTCCTGAAAAGTATTTTTCATCTTTGTCGCCACCAATTGTGGAATGCTGCCCTAAGAAACAACTCGATACGAAAGTTTCGTGGCCCTTTTGTACTAGAATTCCCTGTGTCGTGAAATGAAGAAAGAAGCAATTGTTGATTCGGATTCTTGCAGATTCGATGATGACGATTCCTCCTCCTCGGAAACTTGAGTCGAAAAGGATGTCACGAAAAGTGATGTCTTCGTAGTAGATTTTGCCGACGTTATTGAACTGTTGTTTCATGTTGAAGAGATTTTGGGTTTGTTTGAGAAATAAAGAATTTGGTGACCATAATTCAACGAGATGCCTATCACCAGGAAATGTATCTGATGCTCTTAGAGTTCCTCCTTTTACCTATATATCCAATTTACAGTTTCACAAATAAATTTTAAGTTTTAATTAATAAGTATCAACATGTATATAGGTTTTTTTTTTTTTTTTTTGAAAAACTCAACATGTATATAGTTCTACTAATTAATAACTCATTTTCATGTTTCTAGTGCGTAATATTTGAAAATTAGGGGTTTTAGCAAGTTTTTATTTTCTGGGCCAATGTTTGAATAGTAGTTAATTTGTTGCTTCTCATTCAAAAATCTATGCATTATTAATCATTTAAATAAAATTTTTGTAATGTTGTTTTTGGAAAATATATTTTTGAAGTCCAGTCTTTAAAATTTTGTTTTTTTTATATAAAACCCTTAACCTCTATCCGCAAAGTTTTTAATTGAGTATAAATCCAGAACTTACAGGAGTAAGTAACAAAGAATTCCTAGTTATAATAAACTTATAAGCATGCATAGATAGCAATGACCCTTCTAATGAACTAAAACTAAATCAAACTGAACTGTTTTTCTACTAAAAACTTGTGTAATTGCATTTAAACTAAATATGGAAATTTTTCACACGTCTGTTGTAATTAAAAACTGAAATCTGTGGATGCTATAAATTTAATCTTAACATATAGGTTAAAACATGTATCGCATGTTAAATAGAACACGAATGTATTTTAATTAAAACTTGTAACTATAAATGGAATATATTTCTCTTTACAAGTAAGAGAAAATTGGGACTACTTATTGTTAATTATCAAAATTATCAAATTAATGTAAAATTTTAATTAATTTGTGTTACATCGCATACCATCCCTTTTTAGAGAAATTAATTTACATCTTTTCGGATACTTTGAAACTTAAACTGAAAAGAATAAAATAGATGGACCCCTTTCCATAATTACTAATTTACCGTAACATTAAGTAGTAACCATAATCTGTCCCCAATTCTCTATCTCGCCTCCTATTTTAAATTATCAAGTGTCAATTTATAAATTAATATTTATTAAATATAATAAAAATTGACATTTTCTAATTTTTGAATAGTAACTGAAACGGGGAGATGTAATCGGGGACGGGAGATTTTTTTCCAGCGTAATTAAAGGCATTAATTGAGAAATTGACATGTGTAAGGCAGTGATGAGCACGAAGAAAAGAAAAGAGAACAAACCAGGAGATTGCCGACGGAAAAAGCAGGAAATCTGATAGGCTTGCTAATTTGAAAAACTCCGCCTTGTAAATCAACCACAACGCCGCCCAAATCAACAACGCTGGGCAACAAATACTGGGTCCCATTTCCCAGTTGGATCGCATATTCCAATGCTCTCAATATCGCATCGCTGCTTTCCTTTTTCCCACTCGGGTCTGCTCCATACCCGATTGGATATATCACTCTCCCTTCCTTCACCCGTTCAATTCAAACATTCATTCATCTAATTAACTCATTTTATTCAGTTTACTCGTTTGCAGCAAAAATGTACCTGTTTTGGAGGTGGGATGGTCTGCAACTGGGTCTGGGTGTTTTTTATACTGTAAATTGTTTCAAACTCTTTGACCTTTTGCTCTCGCATTGGGGAAAGGCTCCTCGTTTGATTAGTCATCATCATCATCGCCATAACTGAAACACACCAAATTGGAATTACCCATTTCATCATCTTCTTTCGAAAGTGGAGAAAAAGAGTTGGGTTGGAAATGGAAGAGTTAAAAGACACGTATGTATATGCTTGGTTGGGTGGTTCGGCTTTTCCAAAGTAAACACTAAACTAATTAATGCCTTTAATCTAAAGCACACATGTAATGTCAAGGTTGTGTTCAGGCGTGCTTACAATTTTGACCGACCAAATCTCTCCTGAAGTGATAAAACAAATGAAAAAGTGTTCGATTTCAATACCACGTCACTCGATCTTCTTTTTTAAAATTTAAATTATGACAACCCCCCTCCTTTGAAATTTCATCTATTCCCTTTATTCTTTTCCACATCCATTTCTTCTTTACAGTTTTATTAACTTTATTATTTCTCTATTAATACTTTGTTTGGTAATTAACTTTCCTTGATGCTGATTATTCTCTACTTTTATTATATTTATAAAATAAAATTATACCATTCTTTTCTACATGTCGAAGAATCGACATCATTATTAACTCACGGGCTAACTGGTTCTCGGATCTACAAACAAACTAAAACCAAACATCATAGAAATTTCTTAAAACAAAGCTAAAACCAAACATCATAGAAATTTCTAAAAACAAAGCGTGACAATACTGTATTACAAGGCCTACCAAGAAAACAAGACAACATTTGTAATAAGGTCATTTGATTCTATTTAAAAACATGTTCTACCTATGCTCTTTTATGGTCAAACAAGAACATGTTCCTCGGATTCACAAAAAAAGGCGTGTTTACAAATATTCATTTTGGAGGACAAGACTCGATTCAAACTAAATGTAAAATGAATTGAATCAAAAAAATAAAATTTTTATTCACCATAAATATTACTACAATAATAATTTGATTCATTTGACTTACAATAATAATAGCAAAGAAAAAACTTCACTCACCTCATCCAAATATGAACTCCAACTTGTGACCTTTAAAATTTTTCATGTATCAACAATACTAACACCTTTACCACAAATTACATCATTTAATTGATTTAACCTAATCAATCAAGTTTTATTAAAATCATTATTGCTTTTGTAACCTCAAACTCCGTGAAGAACACTTAGAAACTACTTATCAAAGATTAGTGAAGAACACTTAGAAACTACTTATCAAAGATTAGTTTGTGTTGCCGATAAAATAGAGAACTCAAAATAGTCCGTATTCAAATAATATTTTTTGGAGTTATTTTAATCATTGTTTTAAATGGCGCTATGCGTTAGTCAAGCATGTGAAGCCTTTAGAGATCTAGGCGAGACCTAGGCGCTAGTTGATGGGATTTAAGCGTTAAACACAGCCAGGTAGCATGTTTTAAAATAGCCTCTAGGCAAGGCCTGGATAGAAATTTTTAAAACAGTGATTTGAATAAATAAAATTTATTTCTCGGAAATCGGCAATTTAGCCTACAAGCTGGAACATGGTAGGCTATGCAAACAAACTACAATTACTTTAGTTTAAAAAAAAAAAAAGAGTTTTTGTACCAGATTTTGTTATAGAATATAAGCTTTACAAATCAATAACTTTGCAAAGCCCAAAATTAGGAATCTCATTCTTCCCATTACGTGAAAATGGAAAACAAAATTCAATCTCAGTCCCTATTCTCAAACTATTCCAATTCTTTTCCAGTCAATCTCATCTTGTTCAATCCAATTCCGATTTCAATCATCATCCTCAACCTCGTCGACCTCGAAGCCACCACTACTGCAGCCGCCGCCACAACTTCTTTAACAGATCCATCAATTCTGGATTTCGGGGTTACAACTGAAGAACCTTTTTTGTTAACTATGTGTTAATTCTGCTTTTTATTGGATTGTTATTAACCAAGAGTTTATTATCGGTTTCATATATTGTTCTTTAATAAAACCAATGTTGTTATTATAAGTTTTTTTAATTTTTTCATGCAATGGTGTCCGTTTGGTTTAGTTAAAATCTATAAATCTTGTGGTATTGCTATTGTAAAGATAATATAAGTTTATTCGTCAATTTGAGTTGATCACATCAAAATTCGGGGTCTTTCTACAAGCTACAAGGATTTTGATGCCTCTTTGCCCATGAAGGACTGCGCTATGCTGTCAATGATTTTGTTTTTGTCACTTCTGAGAATTGCCAGAAGAGCAAGATCTTCTTCATTGTTTGGTTTGATTCTGCTTTTATCTCTCCCTTATTTAATATTTGTGTTTAATTTCATATAATTTTGATCTTAATTTTTGCATAAAATCTAACATGTTCAATTATTTATAGTTCTTATTATCATATTAGATTGTTGATTTGTTGTGGTCTCGTTGATCTTTACATTGTTGACATCACAATATTATTAATTGGGGGTATGGATTTATCTTTCACAGTCAATAAGTTGAACTTGTTGATTGGAATGTTTTTTCGAATGTATGTGCTCTTAATTAAAATGAGCAATTTCAGTCTTAGTTTTTACATTTGGGAGGCTGAATTGCTTTTCATATCCTTTGCACTAGTGTATTTTTTTTAGGCGGTTGTTCGGATTTCGAGATGTTTGGTCTCCTCTAGGGAGCATCAAAACTAGTACCAGCTGGTTATGGCACAAAGAAACTGCATATTATGATGACCATTGACATTGTTGATAACCTTATATCATTTGAAACACTCGTTGAGGAGCGCCTAACTGTTGAGCCTTGTAATGAATATATTCGGAGTTGTGACATTGTTGCCTCTGACAAAATTTAGAAAACAAAACCTAATATATATATACATACTGTTTCTATATTTTGTTTATCCATTTTTAACTTTTTTCCTTTTAATTATTTTCGTTGGCCAACATTTCCAATTTTGTTATCTAGATTGATTAGAGTTTAAAGTATGAACATCCTTGCTAATAAAAAACATGTAATTCCTTGTTGAACTTTGTTTATAAAAATAAAATTGTATTTGGAATGTTTTTTTTTTTTTTTTAATTTTGTTGTTGTTTTGTTGATTTGGCTACATGATAATCATTGTTGATGTTGTTAACATTGGTTCAGAACTTCAGATCATTGAGTTGACTTTACCGATTGCAGCGTATTTTGTTTTTAGATCCTTTTGTCCTCGAAAACATTCATTTCATATTCAATTGAATCTTGCCACAATTAATTTTATTAAAAAATTGGTTGTTACATATTGCGATTGCTCTTACCTCTACATACGTCTGTATACGTCCGTCACATGTTCGATGAAATGTTTGTCGTGAAACAAATGTCTTATACCACTCTTATACAAGGTATAATTCCTTTATTTGAAGTCAAACATTTCATCAAACATGTGATATCACTCTTATACAAGGTAAAAGACCTTCATGTTATGATTTTTTTACTAGAAAGGAGTTCCACCGTAAACATAAAGGGGGAATATACAATATAAATTAGTGTTTAAAAAGATGATTGCCTAAGTGGGGATTTTCATAAAACCGTCATGAGTTTATATAATCGGGCGATGCATGGTGGTCGAAGGCGATCAAAGCGCAGAGTGTTACCAAAACCCAAAAAATTGTTGTCAAACCCAAAAAATTCTTATTACATGAATTTAAATTTTATTATATATATTTGTGTTAGTTAAATTTGTTATTCTAATTCATTAATGAATATCAAAAATTAAAAATTATCAATACGCCTAGTTTTCTCCTAGTTCTCGATTAATCTCTACCTAAACTCCCGGAGGCTTTAGCCGCCCGATTAGCGTCTAGCACCTTTTAAATCAGTGATACAAATACATTATACCACTATTATACTATGTATAAGAGTTTTCATACCAGGTTTACAATCTTCAAGACATTATTTTTTTAGGAAATCTAGTACTTCTGTGAATATAAAGGAGATTATATAAATACATTATACGAACTTCATGAAAAGATGGCATACCACTATGATACCATGTATACACTATGATAATTTTTTTTGAGATCCTTTTGCCCTGAAATATTCAATTTGAATTCAATTGACTCTTACCACAATTAATTTCGTTAAAGTTTTAGTTGTTACATATTGTAATTGCTCTAACTTCTGCATGTGTTTGTATACACCTGCAACATGTTCGACGAAATAATTGAATTTAAACAAAGATCTTATACCACTCTTATACAAGGTATAATGCCTTCTTTTCAAACAAGAATTTCATTGAACATGTGATACAACTCTTATACAAGGAATAAGGCTTTCATGTCATAGTTTTTTACAAGAAAGTGAAACATAAAGGGGGAGAATATAAATACATTATACCACTACTATATCATGTATAAGAGTTTTCATACCAGGTTTAAGGTCTTCATGTCATGATTTATATGAGAAATTCAGTATTGTTGTGAACATAAAGAAGAAAAAAAGATTATAGAAAATAAATTATACTATTCTTATACCATGTATAACGCCTTCATAGTTTGACAGAAAAACAAATAGTATACCATTACTATACCATGTATAAGACTGTGATAAATTATTTTTTAATTGGAAAGTGAGTTTTATTGCAACATAAAGGGGGATATACTCTATAATACATTATACTACTATTATATATGTATAAGAGCTTTCATATTAGATTTATGGTCTTCATGCCATGATTTTTATGGGAAATTCAATACTTAAGCGAATATAAAGGAGAAAAAAAGACTATATAAATACATTATACAACTCTTATACCATGTATAACGCCTTCATGAAAAGGTAGTAAAAAACATGCATTATACCACAATTATAAATGAATAAGATTGTGATACATTATTTTTTTTGAACAATTTATAGATAAAATTAAGACGAACATATTATTTCAAAGCATTGATTCAAAAAAATCAATGATTTGTAAAATATGGATGTTTGAAGTTGCGATATTTAAATTAAATATAAGAGTGAAAATAGCTTCAAGGGGTTGACAAAGTCAATATAAAAAGGGTAAAAGAAATAATATAATGAAATGAAATCACAAAGTTACTTGTTGTAAGAGTACTAAAATCTAATTTTTTGAGCATATGTTTTAATTTCCTCAAAAAACATGAGATACAAATAAATCCCCTTTTTAGGTAAAACATGTTTCCTTCTTGTAAGAAGAAAATAATGGTTTTAGTTTCCTTCCCTATTTAAGTTTAATTTTATCTTTTAGGTTTTTTTCTTTTCTCTTAGATTTTTCGATCCCTCTCTCTCGAATCTCTTCCTCTCCCGATCTGTTCTTCCTTTTTTCCTAAAATTTTGATCTTGCTAAACTTTGTTTGATCTTCTCTTCCTCTCTCTTTGGATCGCGATTCATTTTGTTCATTTTATAGATCACTATTTAGTTTTTCCTTGTGAATTTCAATTGTGTTCTTCGGTTGTAATCTTACTGAGCTTTGCTTAATCTTCTCTTCCTCTCTCTAGATCATGATTTGGTTTTTTCATTTTTAGAGATTGCGGTTGATTTTTCTCAGTTGTGTGTTGTTTGTTTTCAAATCTATTTTTAACAATTGCGAATTATGTGTTGTTTCTAAGTTTCAATGGAGCATATTGATATTTTAATGCGTTATGGTAAGTATGGACTAATGATTTCGAATTCCTCAATTATCATGCTCTAATTCTTCATTGCTCTATTTTTTCTTGTTTCTATATTGCAATTTGTTCAGTTTCCGATTAGTTCAATTTTGGTGTTTTTCTGTTGGATCGCAATTTGTTTCAGTTTCGTTGCTTTTCCGGTGAGTTTTGTTTTCCTCCTGTGAGTTTAGGATTGTGATGGATAATTTTTGTTGTTTTGGTGCATTATGATGGAGTTTAGAAATATGATTTTTCGAGTTTCTAAAGTATGGTGATTGTGGTGTGATTGTTGTTAATTCTTTTAGGTCTTTTTCGACTTCCATTCAAATCCAGTTTCACATCATGTCACTGTACCTGGTATAAATGATCATTATGCCTGATATAAAGAGCAATATCAAATAATATTAATATAATTATAAATAAAGAAAGTATTGAGATCAAGTTTCAAATTTCACATTTGAGTAGTAGAATAGTTTTTAATTATACCAAGTATATAGACTATAATACCTGGTATTATAGTCATTATACTAAATAATATCAGAAACTATTCAAACCATTGGAGATAAAGAAAGTATTAAGATCAAGTTTCGTATTTCACATTCGAATCTAATTTCAGATCATGTCACATGATATAATGCAAACTAATAATATTAAAGAATATTCAAATAATTGAAGATAAAGATGGTATTAAGATTCAATTTCATATTTCACATTGGAACAGTATAATAATCATTAATGACTATTATACCAGGTAAAATGATAATTATATTAGGTATAATGACTATTATAAACCTGATATAATAATCATTATAACGGATAATAATGACTATTATACTAGTCATTATACTTGGTATAATAATTATAAACCAGTATTCAGTTGTCATTATTATTTTCGGCATATATTGACATAATAAAACTTAAAATCAGTATTTATAAAAACAAAAACTAGAAATATGATATTTTTAAAATCACAACATGATATTCGTCTACCTTTTCTGATAATCTCCTGAAATAAGGTGGGGATATTAAGAAACTTTGGTCATAATGGCTCTACAGCTCTTTCCACTTCAATTTTTTGGGCCCGTTTTCCTTATTATCGTGTTTACGCATTCGCCTCAGATCATTAATGAATAATGATTAATAGCTTTTTTAACAAAAATTACAAAATTGTGTTTACATTTAGGTAGAATGAAAAACTTCATTCCAGCTAAAATGTGACACGAATCTAGAATCTCTAGAGATTGTAAGTTTAAATATAACCATATTTTCTTATATTTAAATAGAAAAATCTATAAAAGGTGAAATAAAATATAAATAAATGAAACACTTAAATATATTTGACTATTCGTTGTAAAATTCATAATAGCTTTTTATAGTTATTTCACATATCATGGAATAACTATTCAATTAGAGGTGGAAGAAATAGTTATCATAGATACAATACAAATAATTAAATCACATTTTACATTTTCTCATTCATTTATATTAATTCTATCGAATAGTCATTTATTAACCAAGCATGTCATAAGAACCTATAAGGTATAACTTAGTTGGCTAGGCAAACTAAGAATGTGGAAATGATCCAAATTTGAATCTCACTAAATACATTAGTGAAAGAGAATTGATGAGACTTAACTGTGACTAAACATACCCAACCAATATTATTTCAACAATCGATACTTTTAATTTATAAAAAATAATTTATAAGATCTTATATTATTTTTATAAAACCTGATACATTGATAGGTGCTTCATGCTTTCTTAAAAAATCTATTATTCTCATTTACTTTGAAAAAGACCTTATAACTCATTCATCTTTCAAATAGTGCACCAAATAACTCTTTGAATGTCACGTGTCAACTTCCAGTTGATAGACTTTTCAAAGATGTATTTTTTTTTATTCTTGCTCCCCATTCATAAGTTAGCATCTAGTGTTTAGAAAGCAAAGTGGTGAACTTTTAAAGTTGAAGTAACTACAAGGTTGTTTTAAAAATTCAGGAGAACAATAAGTTTTTTGGGACAACTTAAGATACCAACCAACCGATGCATTAATCCTTTTTATTATTTGAATAAAAGTTTGGTAGAAGTCAAAATTAATTCGCAACATCCATCAATATATATATGAACCGATGAAGACTAATACAAGATTCCATTTTATTTTACATATGGTCGGATTGAGAACCGTATGAATTCTAATTTCCGAGCTTATTTTTGTTTTGACACGTAGAGAATCTGCATTTGTGTCTGTTTCAATCATTAACAATGCAATTAATTACTAGCAGACATGTAAACATAGCATGGACATGTACAACTGCTTGATTAATTAAAGTCAACAATGGAATATGTCGATGATGACTATATATTAATGTATTTTAATTCTTGTCATCTATATATTATATACCATTACAATGTTAATCTATAATCAAAATTGACATTTGAATAATAGCTATACATAACAAATTACATGTATAAATGGATAATGAGTTTATCAATTTGTTTAAAAAACAAGCTGATGATTATGGAGGTGGTAAAATGTTGGGTAGACTTAGTTCTGATGAAAATGGTAAAGACTGAAGAAGGATGATAATTTAGGTGGGATATTCTTGTGGAGTGCTGACGATTAACAAAAACATAATTGAAGCTCAGGCTTTTTTGGATAATTAATTTTTTTTATATTTTGATAGCCCTTTAGTTAGGGGGGCTAGGGGTTTCAAAAACCGAACCTAACCGACCGAACCGATGTAATTCAATTTATTTTGTTCAGTTTTCGGTGTAAACGGTTCGGTTTCGGTTATCTCTTTTATAGATTTTCGGTTGATTCGATCAGTTCGGTTTTAATATAAAAATAACCGATATAACCGAACCAACCGATTAATTCAATATATCTAAAAAATTAATTAAATGTATACAAATTTAATCTACAAATTTAATTTCATTAAATTTATCATATTAATATCATCACGTTC
Organism: Euphorbia schlechtendalii; assembly: GCA_949673415.1. Lineage (NCBI taxonomy): Eukaryota > Viridiplantae > Streptophyta > Magnoliopsida > Malpighiales > Euphorbiaceae > Euphorbia > Euphorbia schlechtendalii. Next base: position 13,338 of record CATIWQ010439885.1, read on the forward strand.
TTAAGACACTATTATTTTATTTTATTGCTTTTGTACTAGATATACATGTTAGTTTATGTATGTAATGAAAATGGTAGTGATAATTATATATAAAATAAATAGATTTTAACAAGAAAATGAAAGAACAAACAAAAAAAATTGATCAGTTAAATGAACGAACCAACCGAACTGAATAATTCGGTTCAGTTTCGGTTACTTATCTATTTCAGTTCGGTTTCGATTTCCATTTTTTCATTCATTCGATTTTTGGTGTATTCGGTTCGGTTCGGTTATTGAACCGAACCAACCGATGAGCACCCCTAGTTAGGGCCCTATATCGACGAAATAAAAAGTAATTAGGATCAATATGACTAATGATTTTCGGATGTGTTCGTAAAATAATTATTTCATATAATATTAACAAAAGTGAATGGAAAAATATGACATGTCATATACGATAATAAATTTATATTATATCCCACATTTCTCAATTCATTTCTATTCTATTTCAAAATATAAAAATTCATTTCTATTCTATTCAGTGAAACAAATTGTTTTGGACGCATTTATATTCTTGATGTTAAATTATTCTTATTTTTGAAATTTCAGATGCCATAGATAATTAAAAATTTTAAAAAAAAGTAGGAAATGATTAAAATGGAGGTCATTTAAAGACTTGGTTTTATATATAATGTGGTCACAAAAACAAGAGCTAAGAAATCAACTAAGCAATGTGATAGTTTTGAATCATAAATTTAGGGCATCTCCAACCCACTCCAAATGTTTTTGTTTCAAATAATAAAGTATAACTCAAAATAATATTATATTATTTTTTATTTTACTTTTAAGTTTTTGTTTTTTTATTCTTTATCTTATTTTAATTGATTGTTTATTCTTTTTGGGTAGTAAGGGCAAGTTAAATGATTTCCCATTTCGAAGAATTCTCTAAAACGATGAATAAATACAAAGAATTGTTAGAAACAATCATTCCTCATATTGTATAACCATAAAATGAGATTCCTCAAATACGGGGATTATAATAAAATGATTTTACTTTTTTTATTGTTTTTAGTTTAGTTTTATTATTAATTTTGTTATTTTAATAAAAATAAATATTATCATTTAAAAGATAATTTGATTTGGAAGATGGAAAAGGAGGAAGATGGTTAGAAATGCTCTTAGGCATCCCCAACCCCACTTCAAATGCAGAGTTGGAGATAAGATTAAAAAGTAGAGTTGTTACAGTGCAACTTCAAGTAGTAACTCCAAATAATATTATAATATTTCTTACTTTTCTTTTACTTTTTGTTTTTTGTTTTTTTATTTTAATTGATTGCTTATTGTTTTGGGTTAGTTAGAAAATGACAAATTAATAATATTTTAAATGGTTAGCAACTTCAAATTATAGAATTTGAAGTGAAAATTTATTGTAAAAGATTGAAGAAATCTAGAAAAATAAAATAATAATGTTTTATATTGAAGCCAAAAAAAAGTTGAACCACAATTTGAAATTATAAAATTTGTGATGTAAATTCATCATGGACGGTTTTGGAGATGTCTTTACGACCAGGTGCACTCCTAAGGCATGTCATCCTATCTACACCTTTAGCTCTTACAAACAATAACAAAACAAAAACAGAAATTGAGAATAATTATATATTATAAAATATTTATAGAATTAATTATAATATTTAATTACGCAATAATAACATAAACTTTAGTTAATCTTTTATTTTTTTTACCACCGACTGACCTACACAACGAATAATCTCTTTTACTTGAAATTTTTTAAAATTTGCGCAAATATATTTATGTTAAATAAAAAGAAAAATCTCAATCTATGTAGTAATTAGAGATGGAAACGAGCTAGATCCGGACCGGGTTTCAATCAATCTTCAATTAGTCTTTAATTACGAATTTGGGTCTAGATCCAGGTTTCACACGGATCCGGATCGGGTGAGATCCGTTTCCATCCTTACTTGTATCAATTCGAAGATGAGATCGTTAGAAATCACAGATTACAACTTCAATTTTAACTACTAAGATAAAACAAAATAGTCACCTCAGGCACAATAATCAAAATTGCTCCTATGTATCATCTTTAATTATTTTCTTATATTTCAAATTATTATATTAAATATTATTATTATTGTTGGTTCTCAAAGGATAATAAGTTTTGTAAGTTCTGAGTTCAGAAGAAAGCCTCAGAATGAAGCATCATCTGGAGAACATGAAGTCGTCAGAGGAGCTGTAAAGTCCCAGAGGCCATAATTTTCAGAGATGGAATT
>CATIWQ010439910.1:0-10199 GCA_949673415.1 Euphorbia schlechtendalii
CCAAGCAAAAAAATTTTTTTTTTCACCCATCGCCGGATTTAGAATTCCGGCTACTGTATGATGGCCGGCCGGATTTTCCGGCCGGCAACTGGGCTGGCCGGAATAAAATTCCGGCCAACCACATTATTGGCCGAAATTTTATTTCGGCCATATATGTGGTTGGCCGGAATTTTATTCCGGCCGGCAACTGGGATGGCCGGAAAATCCGGCCGGCCATCATACAGTAGCCGGAATTCTAAATCCGGCGATGGGTGAAAAAAAAAATTTTTTTGCTTGGGGGGTATTTTTGTCTTTTGGACGGGCGACGCGTAGTAAAAACGGGCGACGCGTAGTAACTCCCAAAAATTAAATGTACTTTCATCTTCTACCTTGGAAAGTTGGAAGCCATTGTTGTTTAATCATAAATTTTTTTTCACAGTAACTATTTAGGTCATCGGAGGGGCCCTCCGGATTTTGGGGGCCCTGAGTGGTCGCTCACCATGCTCTTGTTAATAGCCGGCCCTGGCCTTTTTGTTACCTTTTCTAATTGTTTCACATATTTTAATAAAGGAAAAATACATCTTTACCAGTTTGAGCATGGTTCAAATAACCTAGTCTCCTAAGCTTGGTAAAAGTGCATCACTATACCCTTGAGTGTCACATGACAGTAGATCTATTCACGGCAATGAGCCGGGCTTGGTCATTCATTTTTTCAAAAAGTCCAGCCCGAACCCGAACCTGTCAAAGCCTAAAGATTTATGGGCCAGACTTGGTTTTTATATAAATACCCAAGCTCGGCATGAACCCGGCCCGACAAATAATTTTATTTATTTATTATATATGTTGAAAATTTGATGCGTCGGTAGCCGCCAAATACTATGCGGCTACAATGCAAATACTATGCGAATACTATGCAACATTATGATGCAGGGCCTACATCATTAATATTTGATGTATTATATTTCCTTATTATTTACGGTTTGTGCCATTGAGTTTTCTTATAAATAGGATTCAATTTTTCTTATTCAATACACCTCAGAGATAAGAAATAAAATCTCTTTCATATTCTCTCTATGCTTCTCTTCTTTTAGCTATAATATTCTTGCAGTTATATTTTTATTTCCAACACGTTATCACGACTTTGCTCCATCAAAAATCCAACCAAAATTTCCTAAAGTAAGGTGTGATTTTATTTTCAAATATGTCTCATTTGAAAAATCTTGATTTTGCTCCTCTTGATGTATCCGGGAAAAACTACTTAACTTGGGTGGTCGATGCAAAAATACATTTAAAATCACTGGGTCTTGATAGATGTATCATTGAAAATAATAATGCCTCAGCACAACATAAAGCATTGGCTCTAGTTCTTCTCCACCATCACCTTGATGAAGGACTTAAGGCAGAATACCTGATTATTAAAGATCCTGCAGATCTGTGGCAACAGCTGAAAGACAAGTATGATCACTTAAAGAAAGTATCTCTACCACGAGCTCGATATGAATAGAATAACTTACGATTACAAGATAAAAAATCTATAAGTGAATATAATTCTGAACTTATTAGAATGACTTCAATTTTGAAATTATGTGGAGAGCCAAAAGCTGATGATGAATTACTAGAAGAGACATTTTCCACTTTCCATCCAAATAATGTTTTCCTGTAGGAACAATATAGAATGCAAGGCTATAAGAAGTACAGTAAATTAATGCCTACTCTCATTTTAGCTGAGCAAAGAAATCAATTGGTATTTGAAAACCATGAACTACAACCCACAGGAACAGATCCATTGCCAGAAGTAAATGCGATAGTTCATAGTAATATTGACAATCATAATGGACGTAGCCGCAGAAATGGTCGTGGGGTCGAGGTAGAGGTCGTGGCCATGGTCATGGCCGTGGTCATGGTAGAGGATATGATAATAATAATTCCCACTAGAATGAAAAAATAATAACAGCCACCAAAAGTGTAACAACCAAAGTAATGAGAATAAATGCTATAAATGCGGTATGATTGGTCATTGGTCACGAACTTGTAGAACCGCTAAACACTTAGTGGCTTATACTAGGCTGATCTCAAGAAAAGTGCTGGACCAGAGGTAAATTTAATACTGGACAACCCAATTAATATAACAAATATTGAATTGTTAGATTTTCTGTTACCCAGCACTAGTGGAAAAGAAAAATATGAATAATAATAATTTATTTACTTTATGCATTTGCAATATGTATTGCTTATTATTATGTTTAATATAATTTTTATTTTATGAATTAATAATAACTTGTCTTTATTTCTTTAATGAAGAAAATGAATTCTTTCCCGGTATTATGTATCATTAAGGTAAATGAAGCAAATTTATGTATTGAGGATAGTGCCACTACCCATACTATTCTTAAAGAGGCGAAATATTCTTCCACTCTAAAAATGGGTGAAACAATTATTACCATAATATCGTTTAAAACAAAAATGGTTAAAGGCTCCGGAAGAGCTAATATTATGTTACATAGGGGAACAAAACTTATTATAAATAATGCATTATTTTCCCCAAATTCTCACCAAAATTTATTAAGTTTTAAAGATATTCGCAGAAATGGATATCATATTGAAATTGAGAAGGAAGACAACAAAGAATGTCTTTGAAAAATTTTATACTCTTTCATCTAGTTTGTACTACACTTACATTAATATGATTGAGGTAAATTTGACTATAAACTAGAAGTTTATAGATTCTGATACATATAAAATTTGGCATGAACGACTAGGTCATCCTGGTTTGATAATGACGAGAAAAATTGTTGAAAATGCACATGGGCATCAGTTGAGAAACCAGAAGTTTATTCAACATAATAAATTTTTCTGTGCTGCTTTTTCGCAAGGGAAATTAATAATAAAACCTTCTAAACTTAAGGTCGAAACTGAATCGCCAGCATTTTTAGAACGCATACAATGTGATATATGTGGACCGATTCAACCACCATGTGGACCATTTAAATATTTTATGGTTTTAATTGATGCTTCAACAAGATGGTCTGATGTATGTTTATTATCAAAAAATATGGATTTTGCAAGATTACTTGGCCAATTTAAAAGATTACATGCACAATTTTCTGATTATCCCATTAAGATAATTCGTCTTGATAATGCTGGAGAATTTACATCTAAGACATTCAATGATTTTTATATGTCAATTGGGATAAAATTTGAACATCCTATAGCATATGTTCATACACAAAAATGGTCTAGTAGAAACATTTATTAATATTTTGCAATTAAATGCACGACCATTATTTATGCGAACAAATCTCCCTAGTACAGTATGGGGTTATGCAATATTGCCTACAACAAATCTTATAAAATTAAGACCAGTAAGTTACCATGATTATTCTCCATTACAATTAACTTCTGGTCATGAACCTGATATTTCTCATCTTTGAGTTTTTGGTTGTGCGGAATATATACCAATTGCTCCACCGCTGAGGACTAAAATGGGTCCTCAAAGGAGATTAGGAATTTATGTTGGCTATGAATCTCCTTCAATAATTAAATATCTTGAGCCATTAACTGGAAATATGTTTACTGCACGCTTTGCAGATTGTCATTTTGATGAAAGCACTTTCCCAAAATTATGGGGAGAGAATAAAAATATAATTTTGGAAAATAAATTAATATGAAGTGCTCCGTCACTTTCTCATATGGATCTTAAATCAAATGATTCTGAACTTGAAGTTCAAACAATTATTCATCTTCAAAATTAAGAAAATCGGCTACCCGATGCACTTGCTAATCCTAAACGAGTAACGAAATCGCATATACCGGCAGTAATGTGCCAATTCGTATTGAATTTCCTGAAGAACCTGCTAACAATACTTTGACACGCTTGAAGCATGGATGACCTATTGGTTCAAAGAATAAAAATCCTAGAAAAAGGAGATGTATTGATAATGAAGATACTCTTGTTGAGGATATAAATGTTGATACACTTCTGTAAGTAGTGCAAGCATCTGAAGTACAAACACACTACGCCATAGATGGTCTTTCGCAACCAAAATGCTTGGTGTTGCATGAAAGTGTTGTGTTTTTTAAGATAAAATTGTTTTTTCATAACACATTTTTGAAAGTGTACGAAAAGTGTTTCAAAAACTATGTTAATAGCTTAGATACACTTTTTTCGCAACACATTATAGTTAACTATTGCGAAAAATATTACTGAACAGTGAAATTTAGGGTGAAAATTCTCCCGCTTGTGTTTTTAGATGGAAATAAATTAAAAAAATAAAAAATGAAAATTTAACTAGAATGAAATTGACCCATTTCACAATTTCTCTTTCTTTCTCACTCTCTTCGTTCTTTTGCCTCAGAAATCACTCAAAACCTTAAATAAGTTCTTCAAATCCTCACCTAATTTCAGTCTATCATTTCCGAAATTAAAACCCAAATTATCTTGTCATCGTAGATCTTCGTCTCTTGATTTTCTTCTCAATTTTGAAAGTGTTAATTTATACATATAATCAAATGGATATTGGTTAAAAACTCAGGGTTTGCTCTTTTGGCCAAAGAAATCAAATGAGGAAGATGAGTTGTTGGAGTTACTGGTATGTTTTTTTAATTTTGTGATAGATTTGTTGTATTTAATTATTCAAGATAGCTAGAATGCCCTTATTATTCACTTGTTTGATTCATCTGACGATAGTGGCGGTGAGAAGAAGATCATCAAACAAACTGATGATCTTCATTTCTTCATTTCGGTTTCTATCATTTTTTCTCTTTCTCATTTATTCTCATGTTTGTTGATAGTCGTCGAGTCTGTAGGTTTTAATTAGCTTGGGTATTCTCGCTGTTTTGTTCAAGAAATTTGGGAATGGGTGATCTTGGAGATAGTGATGCAGAGATTAAACCAATCGAGGATAACTGGACTTTAATTTCAATATTTGGAACACTTAGCCATTCGATTCTCAGAATTTTTGCACCTCGTCACCTAGTAAAGTTATGATTTTAAGGGTTTTTATAGCTTATTTGGGATTCTTTATTTCAATAGAATCTGAACTCAGAATATTTGTGACTTGTCTAGCAAATCTTATAGTTTTTGGTGGGCAATTTATACTGATCTATTCGATTTTAATGACAATGGAGTAATTGAAATATGTGCTTTTGTTTTAGTTTAATTCATAAAGTTCATCTTGCAATTATCAGGTTTGCTAATTAGTAGCATGTGCACTTCGAATTGGTATAGAATATCTTTACCCTTGTTTGTTCATATAACTTTCTCGTTTTTCCTTTTCAATAGCTATTTGTAATATTTTAATATATGGTGTTACATTTAAGTGCATTTTTGGTGAAATGTCATCATTAATACTCACTGTTTTTTAGTATTTTGTGTTTTTTCTGTATAAAATTATTTATAGGGGAAAAGAAAGAGGATGATTATCATATGCAAAATCTATAAAGTAGTTTACTTCTTGATGATACTATTCAAGTTGAAGAAGCATTTTATGCCCAAGTATTAGATCTTGGCAGTGAAACACAAATATTGGATTTTCGAAATTACTTTGAACATATGGATACAATTGCTAAATGAGTTTAATAGTGATGTGAAGGATCAGTTATAACTAAAGTTTTGGATGGCAATGAGGAGCTCTCAAATGTTGATACTATTAGTCCAGGCAATTTTATATCATAAGATGTGAGATGAGTGGGCATACTTCTTCTACGCTTGAGAATAACAAGACGATGGAGGAAGGCAAAGCCAAGTTTTGTACTAGTGAGTATTCTTATCAAATCTTAACATTTGCAGTGGAATTCAGTATAATCGTATAAACTGTTCCAATATTTATGGTTTGTATCGAAGAAAGATTCTCTAGGATATGCTTCTTTATTCTTTGACCAAATTAAAATGTGAGTTATTCAATATGTTCAACAAAAGCACAGAGGCTGTGCTTTAAGCGTAAAAGCTAGCTCTTTTTACTACTATGGATAACTTATGTCATTTTCTTATATTGTGCTAGTTCTTAGGAAATTCATTAGAAGTTACATGATCTATTAAACATGTTGTACATGTTAGGAAGTTCAAAATCAATAAACTATTTCATTTTAGTATGTTTTCCTTAAATTAAAAGCTAATGAAGAATTTATATGCAGCCTGGTCTACACTTGATTTGGGAGAAATGCTATAAAGAGGTACATGCTATTGTGTATGTAATTGATGCTGCTTGCACTTTTCATTTTGAAGAGTCAAAATCTGCATAAGGTGGGTGATGTTCACTGATTTTGAGAAGCACGCTACTCGTGCCAATACTGCTAGAAGGAAAAAGCACAAGCTATATTAGAAAGACCATTTAAAAAGCAAGGTATGGAGCTGTTACATTTTTATTCTTGATTTCATTGATGCTAATTCAATCAAGTTTGTGTTGGTTGCTTTAAGGTTTCGATATCGATCACTACTATTACAGCAGGCTTCGACTTTTCCCTAAATAGAAAAAAGGCTCTGGTTAGAAGAATCCGGTATTCGGAAATTTGAAGAAGGCTGTTGAAGATGCTGTCAAGTATCAGAATGCAAAGGTTAGTTCTATGCTTGTGAATTTCATCCAAACAAGATGTTAGTTATATTATTATGTATGTATGCAAAATAATTAGAATCTAGAACTTTTGAATATCACTCACTGCAATTATACTACTACTGGTGAATTTACTTGTTATTGTACCACCTTTGATGCTCTACACAAAGATTCTGTAGTTACCCGTACTTATCAAACCAAAGTCAAGTACTGGCAAGATAGAGATTTTAAGGTTTAGAGTAAAAACAGATTCAACACCTAAACACCAACACCGGTAATCCTCATTGCTCAATGAATGCTTGGCTTAAAGTTGTTTAATTCAACACCTTGTTTGTGTTGTGAAGTTTATTTTGCTATATTGTTATGTGCATATGGTTTTGAAGATAATTTATGACTTCATTTTTGAATGATCAAATGATTGTGGGTGTGATTTACTCCTAGTTTATGCTAATATAATAAGGTGAATTTATGATTAGGAAAAACTTAATTATTCAATTCCACTACTAATTAGCAATACAAGATTTTGGTAATCCTAAATACTATCTTCATTGTTTAGTTTGGTTTGCTAAAAAATGGATATGAGGTGCGAAATGACCCGTCTTTTACGTTGCATGCTTATTTTGCTCTATTTTGCTCTTTGAATAGTAGAAAAGATGCGCCTAGGCACAATGCATTTTAATATATAACTTTCAAACATCAACAAAGTTTAATTGTATTGATAGTATTTTCTAGACACGTAGCTTTCAAATCATTCATTTGGTTATAGAAAAACTCTAAAAGGTCTAACCCTTTAATCATAAATAGCAAAACAAACAAAGCACCACAAACAATATGTCTCGATTATCAGTCAATAGTCAATACCATAATAATAAGTTATGATTGTAGTTCATCCAAATTCCTATTTTTTTGGCCATTGCAACTAAATAATATGTTTTATAATGGTAAGAATCTTCCTTTTGATACGTATGTATAATGGGAAATGGGATGATTAACAAAATATGTTTTATCCTTTTTCCTTCTTCTCTTCTAAAATATGCTTCACTTGTATTATTTTCCTTCTTTTATTTCCTAATTTGTATAACAGTATACTAAAGCAGAAGTTGGTTTTGAATTAATTGCAAATACAGTTTAAAGATCAAGTTTTAAACCTGCCAAGAGATGTTTGGGATAAAAGTCTAGTATTTTGGTGCTTTTGGCCATGTGAGTCTTTTCTTTTATGCAAGAATCTTCTTTACTTGCTTTGTGCTTTTCCCTATCTATCTTTACTTTCTTTCGTTATTTTTCTATCATTGATCTATCACTGAAACTAAAACTCAATCAAATTCTAATAATTTGCACAAGTATTAAAAATTTTAGTCACCCATCGACTCAAGTGTGAATATTTCTGTTTTATGTTCAATGAGACTCGATGATGTCTTTCCATAGTATAGTTTGTGATGTGAGTGATGGGTTTGGTAGTTTATCAAGGCGGAGTTTTGAGTTGAGGCTTCCAAGTCATCATAGAGAAAAATCTCAAAGTTCAGTTTCCGAATTACATGATCAGCTAGAGGTGGTTCAAAACAGCCGATGGGCTAGCCTCCCTCTTGAGTTATTACGTGATGTTATCAAGAGATTGGAGGTAAGTGAGGGTACGTGGCCAGCTAGTAAGCATTTTATTACTTGTGCTACGGTTTGCAGGGCATGGAGGGAAATGTGTAAAGAATTTATCACAAGTCCTCAATTCTACAGGAAGATTACCTTTCATGTTTCTCTAAAGTAGGTGAGAATATCCTTAATGAATTTCAATTAGGTTCTGTTCTTGCTCTAAATATGACTGTATATGATTCTAAAGTAGATAATTCTGATTTTGAGATAGATTTGTTGTATTTGCTTGTTCAATGATAGCTAGAATGCCCTCGTTATGAATCTCACTCATCTTTAAGCTAATATGCTTATTCGTTTGCTAATGAAACGAGGTGATTTATTTGTGTAGTTTAAATTTGTAGTTGGCAGATAGAAATCAAAAGAGTTAATTTATTTGTGTAGCTTTACATTTGTAGTTGGTAGTTTTACCTTCTGGAATGACTTTGATTGGAATGGTAAACCACTCTTTGATTTTTTTATTACTCATGAATTCTTACTACCATTGTTATTCATATTGTTGTTCCTTTTTAATCTTATTTGAATGTTTTGCATTACTAATTAGTTCTTATTAGTTCGATTTCAGTCGATATATTTCTATGTAGCTGTTTAGCACTTAATTTATTGTGAATAACATTGGCCTAAATAGCATATAATTTTGATTTTAGCGTGAGTTTATTGTGCACATTTTTTTATTTTAGAATCTCTAAATCTATATTCAAGTATATGAAGTTGTAGATAATTAGTTCACAACTTGCTGATTTTCTTTAAATTTCTCATTAAGCGATAACATTCTTCTTTTGTTCATGTATAATGTAGGTTGTGAATCTGCTTATGAAGATGATGAGAGCAATGCTTCAGATGCATGGTGAGTGGTTTAAACTTTAAATGTGTAAAGATCGGTTTGGGAATCTTTTGGAAACACTACACACTTTCAGTAGCTTTATTTTTAGTTTGTATGATATTATGTATTTTTTAGTTCTCATTTGAATTTGTATACAATTGAATATTATGCATTATGAATTATATGAAAAATGAATTTCAATTATTTTGAATTATGGCATCAATTAAGTGTTTTACAAATGTGTTGCAATAAGCGCAAAAAGTGTTTCAAATGCGACATAAGTGTTTTTCAAAGAGTGTTGCGAAAATTGAACATGGGTATTGCAAATATGCTAAAAGTGTTATAAGAAAAGTGTTGCGAATAAACAATAAAAGTGTTATAAAAAAAACTAACGGACGTTAATGTTGACTGTGACGGGTATTTTTTGCAACACAACATGTAGTTTTGCAAGTACTAAAAAAGTGTTGTGAAAAGTCACTTGTCGCAACACTTTTCTTATCATTGCGAGAAAAAAAAGTGTTGCGAAAACAACTTTTCGCAAGGGAAGCATCACCAATGATTTTTTTCATGGAAAAGTGTTGCGAAAAGTGCTTTCGCAACACTTTTGGCACTTTGGGCAATATTTTATCATTGTTGCAACAGGCCCATCTATGGTGTAGTGACACCTGAAGTTGTTGAAAATGAAGAGATTCAAATAAATTATATTAATAATAAGAAAAGATGGAATAGAGATAAAATGATTATAGACCATACTTTTGCCTATAATGTGGCAGTAGATATTGAAAATGAGAATATAGATCATGAACCACAATCTATTAAAGAATGTCAAAATAGAAGTGATTGGCAAAAATGGAAAGAAGCAATTCAAGCAGAGTTGAATTCTCTTGAAAAATGAAATGTGTTTGGACCTGTAGTTCGAACACCACAAGATGTAAAATCTATTGGTTATAAATGAGTTTTTGTAAGAAAGAGAAATGAGAAAAATGAAATAGTAAGATATAAAGCTAAATTGGTTGCATAAGGCTTTTCTCAGAGAATTGGGATTGATTATGAAGAAACATATTCTCCAGTGGTGGATGCAATAACTTTTAGATATCTTATTGGTTTGGCAGTGCAAGAAAATTTACAAATGCACTTAATGGATGTTGTTACAGCTTATTTTTATGGTTCACTTGATAATTATATTTATATGAAAATCTTTGAAGGAT
>CATIWQ010439925.1:0-11500 GCA_949673415.1 Euphorbia schlechtendalii
AACCATACCATGAAAATAACCATACAAACAAACAAGTGAATTTAAGTTAAAACCATACCATACCATGAAAAAATCATGAACCAAACAAGCCCTTAGAGAGCACGGAAACAGAAATGGAAGTTTATACTGAGTAATACCAAATATAACGTGATTTTATTTTTCTGAAATGAAAAAGGAAACGTGGAAACATTAGTGTCCGTGAGTTGTTGTGCTACCCAGGTCTTACTGCTTGTTCTTATATCTCAAAAGTGAAGGCTCTCCGCCGCTACCATTATTAAATTTTGGTTGGTCATACTGAATATTTGCCCTTTCTTGTAGAGATTTAAAGTTGTTTGAAGCTGATTGCTCTGAAGCTACTAAAGGGACCTAATTTGACTAAATGTAACTTAAATGGTATTTTCCATTTATGCAGAAGTACTTTTTTCAGCTTGAGCATGAACTACACTATTTCAAGTTTTGAATACTGGAGGTTTTTCAGTTATGTAGCTTTTTCATATTTATCTTTTTTGTGCTAATCAAGTGGTTTAAAATCTGAGTTCTAGAGAAAACTCAAGGAACAAAACAAAGGAACTACTTGGGCAAGAAAAGAGGTAATTCGATAAATAATAATGTTTCAGCCAGGACTAAAAATGATTCCTTTCCTCTGAAAGCAAGTTTGGCGAGTTTCAGTTGTGCTGCATCCGGAAAAAACTTTTTTGGTTAGACACTTACTTTCACAGAGTGCTCTTATTGATTAGGGAAAACAGAAAGGCTAGGAATTCACTGATTAAATTTAACACTAATTAATTTGAATCTATTTGGTGTGTCCGTCTTCTTACAAATTTTATTTGTTCTCTTTCTTTGACTGTTGAGCATTGTCCAAAACTATTGGCAGCGGTTCGAACCTTGTGTGATAGCAAGACTTGCGGGTCCCGGGTAAAACAAAGATGGAATTATGAAATGGCCGAAGAAACCCTCATAGAAAGATCGAAAATCAAAACCAACCGAGAAACACGAAGATATTATCTCCCCATCCAAGTCATCATGAACGCTTTGTAAGAAATGGTGTAAACCATGCCTCAAAGAAGCCTGGACTCGCATCAAGTGAGAAAAATAAGGATCTTTTGCACATCAACGGTGTGCATAAAGGGCCCGTGAATTTGGTCAGCCACGCTGAAATCAAGTAGATCATCACCTAACAAATCAGTTAGGGAACCAAGTACCAATACTATAAAGCAATCTTCCTGCAAATGTTTTAAATAGAACTTGCAATATATAATCAATGAGAATGGATTAGAGACAAGAACGCAACTGGTGGGATAGATCTTTTGTACATGGTTGGAGATGTTGTAGGTTGTAGTGGAAAAGCTATTGTTATAACACTAAGTAGACATGTAGCAGACAAAACAAATCTTTGCCCCTTGTGCAGATCATTTTATTAGGCAATGAAATTACAGTTCATTTTCTCTTGTTATAGAACCCAAATGGATTGTTTTGTGGTGCAGGAAAACGGAAAGACTTTTGATATGAAAACAGCGTGATTGTTCTTTAGAAGTCGATCCAGCAATTACTATTGAGTTTAATCTATTGTACTTGTTAAAGGTAGTAAATCATCTGCTAATTGAGTACTTATTCAAGCCAGTTTGGGATATATATGCAATGGGAATACACCATTAGCCACAAGTACAACTATATAAACTTCTACTGTCACATGTTATAACTGAACGATTTATAGACATTTATCTCATTGATTTAGACATTTGGAAGTTGGATTTAAAAAGTGTCTCAGAAAGTATGTTAATTTGCTTAACATTATATAAAATAATTATGAGAACTTCAACATATGGGGATGTAGCTCAGATATCGATACCCCACTTCTCCCACTTTTATTTTATAACATATCCTGGATTTTAAGAAATTGAAACATGTCGAGGTATTTGTGTTATTTGAACTAATATTGGTCAAACTCCGAGAGTTTCCAGCACTTAAATGAAAGTACATACTTTAAAGATGAGCCTAACTGTGGCAGCTTTGAACATTTCTTTGTCTTTTTGACCACTTGTATACTTGAAAATAGATGATATGAGAATTTACAGGATTTTCTTGTTGTTTACCTTTTCTTTGTACTTTTCCCTTTTAACTTATAATTTTACTGGGAAATGAGCTCAAAATGTTTTACATGAAATCGGGTTTTAAATGTTGGTCCTTCCATTATAATTTTAATTCTTACTAAAACTATAAAGATATAAGTTTTTATACGGACAATTCAACTTTAACATGAAAAAGAATTATTGATATCTGTACAATATATCTGATCGAGATGAGTAAGTTGAGAACGTGATCATTTAGAAAGTATATTTAATAAAAGCCTGAAATAATTTGTCTGTATATTCTTTTAGTTTTGTAATGCTGAAAAAAATATAGAAACACATTTGATTAATTGTAACATTTATTGATAATCAGTTAAGAGGTTCTGGATGCATTAAAACTCATATTCACCGTAGAAAAACATTTGTTTTTTAAGTCACTCTACTAGTAAACAAATCAAAAAGTTTGGATTAATATAAACAAATTAAAAGAAACTAAGAGAAGATGTTATCTAACAACAAAAGAAGAGCCATAGCAAAATGAGAATGAAAAGAAGAATGTACAACCAAAACAAAAACATCTTCACCAAAATGAACTCCTCCAATAACTGTCTCTTTTCTCTTGATTTCAGCCACTAATTTTCTTGATTCATCCATCACTTTACATTCTCTCTTTCTATAACTTCCTTCTATTACATACGCAAGTTCTGCCTTTTTATTCATTACTTCTAGAATGTTCTTCTTCTTTTTTATCACACTCCAAATTGCTGCTGCTGGCTTCTCCAGTTTTGAAGTACTATTTTCACCCCATGTCTCTCCTTCAAACACTTCCCATTTCTCACTCAATCCCAACTTCTGCATTTATATTCAAAAGATTAAATTACACAAATACGTGGTGTAGCTCAGCCGACAACATCAACCGAGTATTGAAAAATGACTTTAGTACATACAAGAATATGTCTATGTTGGCATTCTAAAATTTACTTCACAAGCATTTTTTTGGTTCTCGTGACATAACTCTTTTACTCATGGCTACATGCAACAATAAATCGATCGTTAACTTGTAAATTTTCTTCGGATGTCAGTGTCAACTTTCATTTCAGTTTATCCTTTCAATGTTACGTGTCATTTTCTAGTTGGAGAAAACAAAATCAAGAAATTGACTTCTGTGAAACTCAAGCCAATCACAAACTGTGACACATGTGGGCAAGCGAAAGTTTGAAAAATCAAGAGTTCCAAACATTTGGCCCTCTTTTAGTCCATGTACAATATGAGTATGATCAATCTGATAAGCAGCCTGTTACATTTTGCCTATTTTGGACGGATTATGAATAGCATCGTTAATTGAATTTCTACAACACACCCTAAAAATAACAAACTTTAATTACCTTGCGGCGTTGTAGTGTGAGAATAGATTTGCCAGCGGCATCCATGAGAACAAGTTGTTGAGGGCGAAGACTGTAATTATCAACTCTATAAACCAAATCTCCACTTGAATCAATCACAGTGAATCCGTTACAACTCATTAGCAGTGATTTTCTCCACACTGTGAATGAACTTGAACTTCCTTCCTCTCTCCCTGCAATTTTCTTTGCTTCTGCTTCTTGATCATCATGTACCGATCTTGACAATGCTTTTAAGAAAATAAACATTCCTTGAAAACTATATCCGTCTGATTTTGGAGTTTGAAGGGAGATATTTTGAGAGGCTTTTGGGAGTATAAATACTAAATTTGAGTGTTAAGTAATTTAGTTTTGATTTTTTATATTTGATATGGCTGTGTTGGTTTGAAGGGAGACAGGCGCGTGTGGCGCGTGGTATTCAATATATGATTAGATTTCTTTCCATGTGGACCAAAGTTCACCTAACAGGCTACTTGGCTTCTTGTAGAGTGTGATTCATTAGAGATTTGATTGTCTGTATGATTAGTTCTGGAATATGTGACACGTGTGTGCATGTTAATTAAGGTAAGTTAGGACTAACTAAGGATTAATTCAAACTAATTGTACTAACTTTGAATTGTCTTTGAGTTAGGTTTATGTTCCCTATAATTGATTACTTTTAGGAAACAAATATGGTCTACACATGATGCGAAGCCACGATTTATACTGCTATGTCCATTATTTTGTATGACGTTATGGTGCAGAGCATAGATAAATTTCATATTTACAATTACTAATAATTTAATTTTACGGTTATAATTATTTATTGATTAGGTTATCAGTTAGACTAGTTTAGTCTTAGAATTAGCTTGAGGTTAAGGTTCTCGTGTTTTTCTTCCAAATAAATACAAAAAAAGTTTTCATATCACTAATACAATGCCAAACCCATCTTTAATTTATTTGTCTAAATGTGATAATTTCCCTATCAAATTATGCCTTCATTATATATTTAGTATGATTGTATCAATGAATTAATTAATTGCATATACGTAATATGTCAATATTGAAAATAAGTATCAAAACTACCAAACAATTATACGATGAAGTTTAATTTCTGATTTTAGAACAATTAACAATTATTACAAAAAGAAAATAACAATTATTACAAAAAGAAAATGAATTGCATTCCTCACTTCTATGTTTTGCATTCATTTTAACAATGTGATATTTTTTTTTTTCATTTCGATTTTCTTTTTTTCACTTGCCGTGTTTCTTTACTATTTATCCATTATACATCAAAATTGAATATAAAACTTGAAAAGGACATACAAATTGGAATATAGAAGACTTTTTTCAACTTAATAGTCACATATTTCAGTTTTACAATTTGTACAATGATAATACTGTGATCGAGTACGTATGCCTCGTCATTAATGAATGAATTAATTAAAATCATATTGTTTTCAGACACGTCTTTCCAATAATAGATAAGGTCAATCCATGAGAATACATATACACCTACCATAGTTAAAAGTTTTTTTAATCAATTACGTGAATAATTTGGTCACTTTGTCCATTTTCTTGTGCATCAATAATTTTTACTTTTCTTTTGCCCATTAGTTTCCTCTTGGGAATTCATAATCATAAAAGTATTTTAAAGTTCTAAATTTTAAAAGATGGTGAATGTTTTATATATTAGTTAAGACTGAATTTGTATTTTTCAAGGAGTTTAGTTCGAATCACAACAGAGTGGAATGCGTATTTTTCTTTAAATTTAATAAAAGCACAAATATTCAAATTTTTTTATTCAAAAATAAAAAAATTATAACTACATAAATCATGTAACCTTAGCTGTGTTAATATAAAACGAAAAAGAAAAAGAAACATAAATCAAATATGGCATTTCTTTTAATCAAATTGCAACACCTAATATTTAGTTACAATTATTTTTACCTCTTTCCAATGAAAAATTGTCAACAACATCAAAATAGCTATAAGCCCTAACAACTACCGGTGTTAACTAAATTAAATTGTCAAATATGTTGTAGATATAACAATTGGAAACATCTAAAACAGTGGACCACTTTGTTTAACCACGTTAACCAAATTGAACAAAGTTTTCTCTTTGTCAATAATTGAGAAAGTGTCCCCTGTCTACTGGTTTGATTTTTCATTTTTTACCTCTTGAAGTCATTTCATCCTAATAATTATCTTAGGCAGCCGACATTCCAATTAAGCATAGTATTTTTTTTTGTCCCATATTATTCACAAAATACCGATTTATTATTTCTTTTTTTCCGAACATGCTCATGTAGTCATGTGTAACACAATTCACTTTACTATAATAATTTTTTCAAGTTCATGCAATTGGACTCAGTTACCAGTTTCTCACGATCAAGAAAATCCCCCCATCGAAAAAATAATGATCTTACTTGTTAAAAGTGGAAGGTTAAAGGTCGTTATATATTACATGTTTTCTTGTAGACCGACTTAAATAATTTAATCACCTTTAAACTAATTCTGCTGCTGGTGCTTCTTCTTATTCCTTTCCTCTTCCTAAATTATTTATAATTTTATTTATGAACTTTTTGGTATTGTGTTACTTTCATTATCACTATTGTGAGCTAATGTAATGCTTAAAGTAGATATAGTTATGAATAGACAAAAATGGCTGAATATACAACTCCAATCTGATTTTTACACGACTCAAAAGCTCCTATTTAGTTACTGTAGTTTAGCAAGGTTGAGGTGACACCTTTGGGTTTTCTTATTATATAATAGACTTTTTATTTAATCTATTTTGACTGTTTAATTGTTTTTAATGAAAATGCGAACTAAATCTGTAAAAGAAAAAGAATAAACGTTCTACGAACTTCTATTCAAGTGTTAAGAGAAAAGTATTCTATAAACTGATTATATATTAAGTCGGATAAGAAATTCAATGCTTAAATATCATCTTGATTCGAATACGTGTATGAAGCAACTCCCCTTAACTAGGCCTTTGCAGTACACAAAACTTAGATATTTGGTCAATTAACCGGATAGATATTAAATAATTTAATTCACAGGTCCAATGACAACTTTCATTGATATTTGTGTGACCTGACTTTTGTTATGTACAATACATTTACTCTTTTGTTGAATTTCCAATAATATATTTAGTTTTAAAGACTCCATACTTAATTGTACCTTTAAAAAAACTATTATGTAATACTATTTCATAAAGCCACTTAACTAATGAACTATAAATTTATAATTGTTTTAAGATTTTGAAAGCATGCAAGGACGTTAATCAAGCGCTTTTATATATTTGATCAAAGTGTAATCACGATTGAAACTAGATTTTAAATATATATCGGATATTTAAATGATGTAACATTTAACACAATTTAATTTTATGTTTGTATATATGTAATTCAATACTACTAAGATTCACATAGTCATAAACATTACTGGTAAGAATAATCAATTATTTGTCTAACGAAAAATGATAACTTATTTACCTATGTTTGAACAATAAACAAAAAATGAATTAATATTTTTTATTGCAATTCAATTGAATTAAAATAAAATGCATTATACCATAAGAAAAAAATTTTATTTACATTTTATGTAACATATGTCGAAAATAAATCATCCTGACTAGCAAATTATATTATGTACAGGGCCGGTCATCAGCAAGAGCAAGGTGAGTGATTGCTCAGGATTCCAAAATGGTCAAATGCATCAACACCCCCCTGAAGTTGGTTCAGAAAACCCGATGTCACCCTCAACTTTCAAAAAGACCAGTTACCCGCCCCCCCCCCCCCCCACCAACTTGGCAAAAAGGACCAGTTACCCTTCTTAACTTGGCAAAAATGCACCAGTTTACCCATTCAATGTCACGTGTCAACTTCTGGTTAAAGAGAAAAAAATCAGAAAAATGACATTTTTGAAAAGTCAAACCAACCAGAATTTAACACGTGGCATTGAGGGCTAACTTGTGCATTTTTGCCAAGTTAAGGAGGGTTAACTGGTCCTTTTTACCAAGTTGAAGGGGTAACTGATCCTTTTGAAAGTTGAAGATGACGTCGGGTTTTCTGAGCCAACTTTAAGAATGTTTTGATGTATTAGACCTTCCAAAATTCCCAGGGGTCTCAAAATTCTATTTCGGATATAATTTGAATACTGATTACTTTACATATATGTATGTATGTAAACTGTGAAAGAAATGACATTAATGTTATTTAACCCAATTAGTTGGAGCGTGCTCCCCTTCCCCCAAGAGCACGTGTTCGAACTTCAACTGTCATTTCCTTTTCTCTTTTTCTTTCAAGATCTTATATACGTTTGCTTGCTTAGACTAAACAAATTCATTAATAATACTTCAATTAATTTTTTTTAAAATATTTTAAATTTTTCTTATTATACTAAATAATTTTTTCTTTTTTTCCCTAAATAACTATATTTAAGATTTTTTTAAAAATTATAATTATAACTTCATTATCTTTATTTTCATAAAAATTTTAATATTAACATTTAAATACTTTTTATAATTAAATATTTCATTGCTATACTATTATTTTTTTCCTTTTTCTCCCTCAAGAACTATATTAAAGACTTTTTTAAATATATAATTATAAATGAATTATCTTTAATTTCATTAAAATTTCAATATTAACATTTAAATACTTTTCATAATCAAATAATTTATTGTTTGATGAAGATTAATATCAAAGAGTGATTATTAAAATAAAATCAATAACTTTGTAACTTGTAAACTAGTTACAATATTATTACATTATTTTAAAAAAATATATTATCTTCTACAAGTGTTATTTTTCAACTCTCCAAAAAATAAATGTCATCAAGAGTTTTGTATTTATTATTTCACTTTAGTTGGAACAATTTAATATTATTAACTTCTAATTTTAATTTTTTTTTTGTAAAACTTAGGATTATATATTGAATATAATACCTCGATGGGTATTTTTCAAATGATAATATTGTAATCATAATACTGAATATGTATTTATTAAAATTTATTAAAATTTTTGTTGTGTTTGATATTGCTGAAATATTAAATTTTTGTGAAACTTTTTTATACATACTTTCATTTTATGAGAAACCATGTACAAATTTTTGCTCAGGGTTCCGAGAATCTCCCAAACAACCCTGATTATGCAAAAATATCTAACATCTCATACATGGACAAGCATATGAAAATATTTTAATAATAAATCCTATAAGTGATAAAATAACAAACACAATTCACATAATTAACAATTTACAATATTACATCCATCTCAATGAATATATAAATAAATTAAGATTTGCCATACCTAAAAAAATGATTTTACCAACGATTAAGTGTTGAATATATCAATCTACTTGACCATTTTTCATTTTATATTTTCCTTTTCCAATTACAGTGGATGGAACTTTGTGTCTTACATAAATTTTTAGTACATTTTTGAAAAATAATATAAAAATCAACTATTACTCATCAATTTGGTGCATTGAATGCATAAAGATATTGCACAATCTCTTCTCCCTAACCAAAAAAATGGAAAGTTTGGTGTGGGAATCTTCACATGATATAGTGAATCAAGACAAACAAAACCTCATAAGTTTATTAAAAAAATCAAAGAACAAATGAACAATTTGGATTAATGTTCTTATTTTAGGATTTTATGTAAAAAACACACACGTGGCCATACTTAGTGCCATACCAAATTTGATTTTGTGGTTCTTTTTATAATAATTTCACTATAAATGGATATGCATGACATGTAAAATTAAGGATGAGTTGTCGCACATGCACATAGTGTGGGGTGTTTATTCTAGAATTTTGGGTTTGCCAGAGGTTTAAATGATTTACGTCCTACCCATACAAGTTCCTAAATATACAGAGAAGCTAATTGTACATGTTTGGTTTCCCAAATGAGAAATGATTTTGTTGTCTATTCATTTTCAAAAAAATTGAAATTATTTTAAGGTTATAGAAGAGTTATTTGGAAATACAACTTTTTTGCTTTTCCCTCCGAATAGTTATTCATTTACATTTTTAAATTTTCATGAAAATAACTTTCCTAACACATACTGTTATTTTTTATTAGTAAAGCCAACATATATTTTAAGCTACAAGATTTTCTGTTCCTTTTCACTTTATACTGTCAATAAAAAATACAATTAAGAACGACTATAATATTTCCTTGGGATAGAAAATTCTGTAACATCCAAAAACAATACAACACCATATTGTTGTAACATGATTCATGCGGTCTTATTGTATGCTTGGTTGTTTGCTCAATCATGTTCTCCACTCAGAAAAAAACTCATGATATATTGTTCTATCCAAATACTGACGAGGCTTTTAATGCTTTGTAAAAATTGTGTACTTTGGATATTCCATACCAATTAACTCAAGAGAGTGAAGTGCGTGAATAAACAATCGGACAAACTTTATAGCATTTTTTGATAAATTTGGCGTCTAATAAGTTCTCTCAAATTTTGGCGTAATTTTTCATAATTTCTTATACAAACGAACAATGCTGACAAATCAAGACCGGCCCAAATTAATCTCCTCTTTCATGCGGGCTGAACTGGTTTGGGCCAGCTTTTTATGGTTGGAGCAATGGCGTTGCGTGTTGAGCAGGCAATCCAGTTGTTGGAAGAGAAGGTGGAGGCCAAGTGATGCAGCAAGGTGGGCTGCAATCCGGTCAACCTCCTTGTTCGGTAGAGGGGAATGGTGCAACCCAGTTGGTGGCGTCACTTATTGGTTCAGACTCGACGGGCAACAACTGTTGGCAGCCTTTGTTAGAATATTTATATTCTTATGCGTGACCTGTGTGTTTTCAATTTAATATTAAAGTATAATGTCATATAAAGTGTTAATGATTCTAATATAAGAGTCGACATTGTGAGGGATCGGTCTTGGATAAATCATTAGAATCCGGGTAATTGATAACCCACATCCCTTGTCTCATTATGCTATGCAAATATTCTTCTTTATTATTAATATACATGTAATAAAGTTAATTTAGATATGGTTAATTATATAAAGTTTGTATGTATGTTAATATAAAATATGTCATTCATATGTGGTGGATTTATATAACAATAAACTTATGAAAAATTCGTAATGACCTTTTTATGTAATGAAAAGAAGAATTAAAGTTTGTAAATATGAAATAAAAGATAATTCATCAGGTTAGAATAGCCTTTTACGTTAATTCGTTTAAAAATGAAGTGTTACTTTAATAAATGTAAGTTGATATTTCTTTTTGAGAATATGACTATAGATAGCTATCTTCTCTTCATTGTAAAAGAACACAAAAAAAAATATTAGAAAGTACCACCATTAGAGATTAAGAGAAGAATAAATGTTATATTTTGATTCTTTTTCCATCAAAAGAATCATTTGAGTAGAAAGGTAAAGTTAAGACAATATCGAGCTCGTCAATCCACCATGGATCAAGGTTGTCTCTTAATATTGTGATATTGTTGTATGCAGGTTGGATTAATTCAAATTTAGTGATTGATTTCAGGATCGAAATCATAAAGAAGTTGAAGATGTATTCTTACAGCTTTCCCATGTTCTGTTTTTGAAGTGTAATTAAGATGTTGTGAGTTTTAACAATGGGGAGCATGTGTGTTATGGTATAATCATTTATAATGCTTCGGGAAAATTCATTGGTGCAAAGTCGGGGAATCCACCTCCTTTTCCTTCTATTGAAATAGTGGAAGCCTTAATAGTTCGAGAGCCATTGTCATGACTAAAGGATATGGGTTATACCCATGCGATTGTTGAGATGGATAAAATCATTGTTTTTAATGCTCACACGAGTAGTAATATGAGTTTTTCTAATTGTGATTTTATAATTTTGGATTGTAACTGTTGGACCCAGTAAAGGTGTTAAATAGGTCAGAGGGGGGTGAATGACTCTTTTTGAGTTTTTGTTTAATCTTCAGAAGACTGCTTCAGAAGTTGCTTCTGAGTAAGTATTAGTTACTCAGAGTCCCCCTTTTTAATTAATGTATTTCAGATGCGGAAATGATATACAAAATAAA
>CATIWQ010439968.1:0-41866 GCA_949673415.1 Euphorbia schlechtendalii
GTTGATCAGTTAAAATGTGTTTGCCCGGCCGAAACAAAGCTAAAAATGTAGTCATTTCATTGATGATTTGCCAAGTTATTTAGAGCTGCTGATCGGTGCTCAAGGCAGAACAATGGTGGCTAATAGATTGTCAAAGGCAAGTATGATATACTCTTTCACGCCTCTTTTGGTTCCGCTCATGAGTGAATCTTTAAGGGCTATTGCGGGGGAGTTTCTTCTGTCGATTTCCAGAATGCGAATACGAGACATCGAAAATAAAGACTTTTCGTGCAAATTGGATTGTTCTTGTTTGTCCTTTTATGGAGTGAGCGAAAATCCGTAACTTTGTGGTAATGATTGTCTCCTGTACCTGTGATCTGCATAAAAGAAGTTGAGTTAGGAGGATTTTTCCAAACCTCCTCTGATGCCTAAGTCAGTTTCTTCTGTGCCTTTCAAGAGCTTTAGGCTTGGGTCCATGGTGGGCTTAATACATGGATATTACCACTTTGTAAGTTGGAAAGAGCCACATTTTCATGAGTAGCAAATGAAAAGCTGAAAAAGCTCTCTCTTTTCGAGTCATTGATCTTAAAGTTGCTAAAGAAGCAAAGAGAGAAGAGATTAATGACATTGATAAGATATTAACAAGCTGTTTGGGATTTGCTGCCAATAATGGATGAGGCAATGTTACAATTGAGATTCATGGATTGAGACATTCACTTTCTCCAAGATTCTTGGTCGTTAACATTATCTATGGAGAGTTACATTATCTATGGAGAGTTACATTGTAGTTTTCACGTATCCCTTTCATATTCCGTAATGAAGGAGACAAACTTTCCCTGATAAAATTTCTTCCTAACTCTTCGAATATGTAAAAACTAATTTCATAAAAATCATGACTCGGTTTCAAATGCCTAATTATTTTTTAAATGAAAACAAATAAGAACACAATTGAAACTCATTATCAAATTTATATTTAGCAAAATGAAACAAAAAAATGAACAAGAATAAAATTAACAATGGTTTAGTGGATGAAAATAGCCTACCTAATGGCCCATAGCCCGTGAGGTTCATTTGGCCCAGAAGCCCAATCAACCCATGATCTTCAACAGCGGTCATAACTATGCAGCATCACTTAGGCGGTTATTGCACTGAGGAGCGGTTAACCCCATTATCTTGGCAGTTGAAGCATTATCTGAGCAGTTCACACCGTTGCTATCATCCACTATATAAGCTATTTCTGCAAAGTTGCTCGGGTACATAATTCAACAATTCTCAATATATTTAAGCTACCTTATTCTCCCCCTTGGTAACTAACTTGAGCATCGGAAAGGTTTCGCCAAGACCCTGACCAATCCTATCTAACCTTTGTTCGTGTTGCAGATAACTATCGTTTCGATCGCTTGACATCAGTGAAAAATCCCAAAACCAAACTATATAGCTTAAATAAATGAGATTATTGTAGTACATAACATATTTTATTCCCATTTTTTCAGTTATTTAATGGAAAAAATAAGTGCCGTGTTAAATTATAACTTATATAAAAAACAATACTATACAAGGATTAAAATATATATATATATATATATATATATATATATATATATATATATATATATATATATATATATAAATCAAGTAGGATAATTTTTCCATGTAATCGTATGTTGGACTGAATGTCAAACTAACGAAATTACTAATTCATATTTACGGGTTGAATTGTGTTTTATTTAGAAAATAAAAACAATTAATCAACATGAGATATGAATTGCTGATAAGAAACATACTTTTATATCAAATAAGTGGCCCAACAATTCAGTTGGTAAACAAATAGAAGCCCAACTATCTGTATAGCTAATGAATTAGCCTGCGTCTAAACCTAATTTTGCTCTCATTCTGCCGCTCGTATCTTTCTTCTCCGATTTTTCCCTTTCTTTCAAATTCAGTTATATTCTATTTTTTTTTATTTATGTCATGAACAGTTTTTGCTTGGAAATTAAAGTTGGTTGGTGAAGGGGAGGCGGATGTTAGCAAACGGTTGTTGTATAGCGGTGGTGGAAGTTGCACACAAATGGGCCTTACCCAGTTCATAATTCCCGGCCCAGTATCCGTTTAACCAGAGTAATAAGCCCGATTATGCTCCGTGCAATTCAGCGCTGTCCTCCTCCGAGCTGCTTCCCTCTCTTCCGGTATTCAGATATATTTTCCGATCAAAGCAGAATTAGGCGCAAAGCGAGAATCTTACCACCGGCGAATATGAGAATGGTAGGGCTCACTGGTGGAATTGCGTCGGGGAAAAGTACAGTCTCAAATCTTTTCAAATCCAATGGAATTTCCGTCGTTGACGCCGATGTTGTTGCTCGTGTAAGCTCAATTCTTCTTTAGCATTCATTCTCCCCAGTCTATTTAACAATTAGCTTCTGATTTGCAATTAAACCTGTATTGTAATTTTCTTGTTTTCAATATTTTGGGCTTTTGTATTTCAATTTAAGGTTAACCAATTGAAACTCAAAATCAAGTTTTTTTTCATCTATACTGGGAAATCTTGATCATTAGTAGTATGCTTTGATGCTCTATAAATGATGGTGAATTCTTTATGCTCTATAAATGATGGTGAATTCTTTGTCCATTTTCAGTTTCTGTCAAAACTTGAAGCTGCTTGATAGTATTATAAATCTCTGTTGAAGGATCAATTTGGCTTTTCAACTTGTCAAGCAAGGCCACATAAGTTCAAATTATCTTGCATACAATTTGATCTTCAGTTTATCATTTGTTACTGTCAAAATTAGTTCTGTTTAACTCGATACTTCTGTTTTCAATTTTTTTGGGCTTTTGTATTTCAACTCAAGTGTTCGTTATTGTGATTAAGGTCAACCAATTAAAACTCAAAATCAAGTTTTTTTCATCTATAGTTGGACTACTTGATAATTAGTAGTATGCTTTGATGCTCAAAATTAACTTGCATACAATTTGATCTTCAGTTTATCGTTTGTTATTTTCAAAAGTAGTTCAGTTTAACTTGATACTGGAAATACTTATTTATTGTTTGGATACTGCATATCTTATCTGAAATCAAAACCGGACTACAACACAGTTTAATCAAACTAGCTTGAATTTTGAGTTATATCACAGCTTAATGTAATTCTATGTATAGATTTTATGTTTCATTTTTCACTTTTAGTTTTAGGTTCCTCTTGATAGTTTCCTTGTATCCTGTGTAGGATGTTTTGAAGAAAGGTGCCGGTGGGTATAAGAAGGTTGTTGCAGCATTCGGGGAGGATATTTTACAAGCTAACGGGGAAGTGGATAGGCCAAAACTGGGCCAGATAGTGTTCTCTGATCCAGGAAAACGTCAACTTCTTAACCAGTTAGGACACCTAATGCATTGTGAACATTTTCATGCCTATTGATACCAATTCACTAATAGCATTGCTCAAAATTCGCAATTGTGCGCTGCAATGCTGTATTGTGTTAAACTCTTGTACTTTGGCTAATGTTTTCCTTACAGGCTTTTGGCTCCTTACATCTCTTCCGGGATTTTTTACGAAATCTTAAAACAATGGTTGAAGGGCTGCAAGGTAATTGTACTCGACATCCCACTACTGTTCGAGACCAAGATGGATAAGATGACGAAGCCGATTATCGTTGTCTGGGTTGATGCTGAAACACAGCTCCAAAGGCTCATGGCGAGAGATGGAAGCAGTAGAGAGGATGCCATGAGCAGGATAAACGCGCAAATGCCCCTCGATTCCAAAAGGTCCATGGCTGATATTGTCATTGACAACACCGGCTCGCTAGAGGACTTAAAGGAGAAGTTCCACGAGGTTTTAGTCCAGGTTACTAGGCCCTTAACTTGGTCTGAGTTCTGGCTTTCGAGACAGGGTGCCTTTACCGCCTTTATTTCCGTTGTTGTTGCTGTTATTGTTGGTAAAAAGGTTCAATCTATGTGGAAATGATGGTTGGAACTTTTTCCGGGGCTTATCTTGTTGATTTGAAGGGTTTTTTCTACTCGATTTCCGATCGTAAATCTGTTTACAATTTTGTTTCCCATATCACTTATGCGTGTTAACGTCTAGTTAATGCACTATAATAACTTGGGAAATCTAATAATCTTGTAAACTAGGAGTAAGACTGCATCACTATTTAATTTTTGGATCATTCTGAGACTTTTCAGGCGTTATGAGGTTAATTTCATTTTCATCAACCTTCAAGTATTTTGGTATCTTAACTCTTTACTTTTTACGCTTTATAGTAGTACAATCCAAAGAAAATTGAAGCACATTTGTCAATTTTGTTATGAACTTAAAGTTGCGTGACTACGAGGATATTAATCATGTTGAGTAATATATGTTGATTTCTGATATACAAATTACTAGTAGAACAAGAAATTAAATTATGTAAATTCTATGATATAACAAGTTGATTGGAAGATAAGGCATGTTGATTTAGTGATATTGAATTATATTCTCTATCAACAATTTCATATGTTAAATACAAAAAAACAAAGTTTAAGAAATAGGAATCACTAAGCTTTTGTTTAGTGATTACCGTTTCTGGGAGAATTCAAGATGAATTTTTTTAAAAAAGAATTTAGGGTCCATGATTGTTTATCCTAATTTATGTGGGTGGAGGTGTAATAAAGAAAACTATAGGGCACAAAAATGAAATAACAAATACTTTGGGTCAATCTGATTTAAAATAATAAATATTTCCACCGGTCCCAAATTTCAGTGGGATCTTCGCTCTTTCCATGAGAGCTTCCCCTCTTCTTCTACTTTCTCAGATCTCAGCAAGTTCACAACTTTGCGTATAATCGTAAGAATCCCTGTTAAAAAGCTACATTTAGATCCATTTTTTCTTTGTTTCTGATCCATTTTCCCGGGAAAATTACCCCTAATTTTCTCTTTCGCCAAACAAAGACTTTTTGTCATCTGCAATTTGTTCTTAATCATGGGGTATCGCTCATACCTTATTTTCATCCTCATCCTCTCTACGTTCTTACTACTTTCTTCGCCGTCGATAACTGCTCAGGTCTCTCTCTTGTTTCTAATTTGTGTTTTGTATTGCCCTCTGTTGATGGAGAATTGGGTTTTTTTAATTGAATTTTATTTTTGTTTGATTGAACAGGAATCTGGAGCTGAAAATGAGAAAAAGGAATCAACTACCGTGTTGTCTAAAGATCTGGGCCGCCGTGGTATGGTAAGTTTGCTCTCTCTTGTTCTTAATTATTGGTTCTTAGATTGGAATTTGTGTTTATGAGTATGGGTTTTGTTATTGCAGATAGTGACACACGACGTTGATGGAAAGTCTGTTAATCTCGGACTTCATGTGGATTCTGGCCTCGGGGTTTTTGATGCTTTTATTGCTAGTTTTTCCATGATTCTTGTCAGTGAGGTGTGACAATTAATTCCACTGCTCTTCTGTTCATGCCATTTTGTTTTATAAGTTGCATTTGCTTGACTTAAATGAATATGCTATTTCCATCTAGGATATTGTTTTACTTGGGTGTTGCTGCTAGCTTTCAATCATTAAGCAAGTTGGTATTTTAGGCTCATTGATCTAATATAGTATGTTCATTTTTATGACTATTGTCTTGCTTAGATTGGAGATGAGACTTTTATAATTGCTGCTCTCATGGCAATGCGCCACCCGAAGTCCATTGTCTTGTCTGGTGCTCTCAGTGCCTTGTTTGTTATGACGGTAAGTTAACTATCTTTGCCATTTTTGTTTTGTCTTGGATTGAACAATGAGTTGTATCTTCTTTATATAATTTCTTCCTCAAATTTGTTTCTGAGCTTTGCAACCAGGACTTGAAAACCTATTTGTATGGTTCTCCCTTTTTCTAATGAAATCCCAACTTCTTGAATGTATCTATTAGGTGCTTTCAACTGGACTAGGTAGGATTGTACCAAATTTGATATCAAGAAAGCATACAAATAGTGCTGCCACAGGTACATGATGTGTGATTTTAGATATTTCAATATTTTCTCTAATGCTTCTACTTGTGTCTTTTTTATTGTATGGAACAAGGAGATACAATTTTAAGTGCCTGTTGTCTTTTATGTTGCAACTTACCTTTCATGGAAGTAGGGGTTTGAAAACTAGAACAATTCCAAGACCTTTTCTACTTTGCTGTATATTTACGGGTTATTATTCACTATTCGGTACATTGATGAACACTTTAGACTTGTAAATTCTATTGATTTGTTTCATACTTTTGTGTCTGCAAATGTTATTGTATTATTAGAAGGCTATTGCTAGCATCAGACTGTTCAGTTTCGATTTGAGGGTATAAAACAATATGTATATATACTTTCATCATGCCATTTTGTTGGTTTCTTTCTTGCGGAACATCAGTAGTTTGCAGATATTAAAATTTCCATTTGTTTCTTTTCTCTTGTTGCCATGTGGCCTTGCCAATATCGATTTAAGTAGCCAATTATTGTAAGTGTGAAAGCTTAGAAGGAATAGAATCGGATTAGTACTTGGCTACTAGCTATACTATTAGATTATATTCATATTCTTTTCAAAGGTGTACTTTCTTGAAGCACTACAACATGATTTATCAACTTGATTTTAGTCGGGCGGTTTCTTTTTTTCGACGATTATTTATGCTAAGAACACTGCCTCAATACATGATGTTGGACAGTAAGCTAAATTATGTACAAGTGAGAATTTATAAATTACTAACCTGCCTTTTCTTTTCTTTTTGTATGCAGTGCTATATGCCTTCTTTGGGTTGCGATTGTTGTACATTGCATGGAGATCAGATTCCAAAGCATCACAGAAAAAAGAAATGGAAGAAGTATGTCATATCATATTCTAGACTTTATTCGTAACCTCCATTTGGTGTTGTCTATATTCTGAAATTGGACTTAATGGCCTCAGGTAGAAGAAAAGCTTGAAGCAGGGCAAGGAAAGACTGCCTACCGTCGCTTCTTCTCAAGATTTTGTACACCAATATTTTTAGAGGTTTGTCCGATGCATAACTTGTATTTTTATTTCTCTGTTTTGTGAAATTACATGTGACAGATTGTCTTTTGAATATTACCATCTCTCTGAAGTTGTCATCTTTTGCTATGCAGTCATTCATACTAACCTTTCTAGCCGAGTGGGGAGATCGTAGCCAGATCGCAACAATTGCTGTAAGCCATCATTTTTCGGTTTTCTTGTTCTTGCATTTCATGTTCCATAACGAAGAATTCATCTCCAGTCTAATAGAAAGTTACAATAACCTTGTCTTATACACATGAAACTCGATTTTTGCATTCTGCAGCTGGCAACCCACAAGAACGCAATTGGGGTGGCAGTGGGAGCTTCAATCGGACACACGATATGTACATCGTTGGCAGTGGTAGGAGGAAGCATGTTAGCATCAAAGATCTCACAAGGGACAGTTGCTACCATTGGAGGCTTGCTTTTCCTTTGCTTCTCTTTGTCCTCTTATTTCTATCCTCCTCTATAAGGATCGTTTATAGGATAATCAGATTCTGTTTCTAATAGTGTCTACATAATTTTGAATCTAGTTTGATTTCCCCAGTTCTTTTTGAATCTGTATACAAACTGGTTGATGGCACATTTTTTTCTGCTTATTCTTTTGTATAATTAGCATTAATGTCTTAATTAAATGCAATTCTGTCAATTTTTAGTTTCACTTCTTAAGCAGATGGATTCTTCCTTTTTATTTTCTTTTTGTTGAATTTATCAAAATATATTTTAACTTTTAAATCATTGGTTTCTTTTGCTTGTAAACTGGTATAAAATGATGTAATATGGCCCAAATTGGCGGATTACAGTTACAGATAGCAAATGCTCAATTTTCTACAAGTCGAAGTTTCTATAAAAATCACTTTATAAGCCACTTAACGACCCCATCTCACAACAAACAAAGCGATCAATGTTCAATAGTTGACATTAACCTGCAAGATTACAGCTTTTCCTCTGTTATGGTCTATATAAAGGATCTTTTGATAATGCAATTGCTGTTAAAATGAGATGGAATGCTCTAAGAAGCAGATACTTTAAACCAAAAGCGGCTCATTCACTCTCTCCTCTTCCAATAGTCACAGTTACCATTAATTTTGAGCATTCTCAGTATCAGCAATCTTACAGGCATTATCAATCTTTATCTTCTGCTTCCTCTAAATTCCATTCAAAGGTAGAGGTACTACACTCTAATGCTATCAAGACCGGTTCATTTCAAAATTTGGATGTTGCTAACTATCTTTTAGACCTCTATGTGAAGAAGGGTTACAATTTGTACCATGCACACAAGCTGTTCGATGAAATTCTTACTAGAGATGTTCGCAGCTGGACTATTCTCATATCAGGTTTTTCTAAAAGCGGTAACTTTAAAATTGTATTGCATTTGTTTAGAACAATGCAAAAGAAGGGTTTGTGTCCTAATAAGTTCACCTTATCTAGTGTATTGAAGTTCTGCTCTAGTTTATATGACATACGAAATGGGAAGGCAATCCATGGCTGGATTTTGACTAATAATATTGCATCTGATGTTGCTTTAGAGAATTCAATTCTTGATCTTTATGTGAAATGCGGGGCTCTGGATTATGCCAAAAAGTTGTTTGATTCCATGACTGACAAAGAGACTGCTTCATGGAATATAATGGTGGGGGGATTGTTACTTATGGGAGATATTGAAGGAGCTATTCGGTTGTTTCGAAGCTTGAATTGTAGAGATGTTGTTAGCTGGAACACCATCATAGACGGGTTATCGAGAAATAGGTTCGAAAGAGTAGCATTAGAGTTGCTTTATGAGATGGTAGAAATTGGACAGTTTTTAAGTGCATTTACTTTCACCATAGCTTTGAATTTGGTTTCATGTTTGTCACTGTCAAAACTAGGGAAACAGATTCATGGCCGTGTTTTGAGACTCGGGCTTCACGATAATGGGTTTGTGAGGAATTCGCTTTTAGATATGTATTGCAAGTGCGGGAATATAGAAGAAGCATCAACAATTTTCAGAAAAAATCCCTTGGAGATTTCTAGTGATGATTCTTTAGCCGAAGTTGTCTCATGGAGCTCCATGGTTTCTGGATATGTTAGAAACGGGAAATACGAACATGCTTTACAGTTATATCGCTCCATGCTTCGGGAAAATGTTCCTATCGACAAGTTCACACAAACAAGCGTTGTTTCTGCTTGTGCGAGTAGTGGAGTGCTGCAACTAGCAATGCAAATCCATGCCCTAATCGAAAAACTTGGGCACAAAATAGATTGCCATCTAAGCTCCTCAATAATCAATATGTATGCTAAATGTGGAAGCTTGACCGAAGCGCGGACAATTTTTAAGGAAAATTTCGATTCGGATGTTGTGATATGGACATCGATGATATCTGGGTATGCTTTGCATGGGCAAGGAATGGAGGCCGTTCGACTGTTCGAGTTTATGATAAATGAGCGAATCAAACCAAACGAGATTACATTTGTCGGTGTTTTAACTGCCTGTAGTCATGCTGGGATGCTCAAAGAAGGCAGCAAATATTTCGAGCTGATGCAGAAAATCTATGGTATAAAGCCGATCGTCGAACACTATGCTTGTATGGTGGATCTTTATGGTCGAGCAGGGTGTTTGAATGAGGCAAAGCGGTTTATCCTTGAAAATGGCATATCCCACTTGACTCAAATCTGGAAACCATTTCTATCATCTTGCAGGCTTCACAAAAACGTCGAGATGGGAAAATGGGCTTCTGAAAGACTGCTCCAGATTGAAAAATCTGATTCGGGTGATTCGGGTTCTTATGTTCTATTATCGAACATGTATGCTGCAGATCGAAAGTGGGAAGAAGTTGCTAAAGTGAGGAGTTTGATGCAGCAAAGAGAAGTTAACAAAATTCCGGGTCAATCTTGGGTCGAAATGAAGGGTCGGGTTTTCAGTTTCGTTATGGGAGATAGGTCCCATAAAGACACTGCTCGAATATATTCGAACTTGGAGAAACTCATTGGCAGGCTTAAGGGAATCGGGTACTCGTCTGATTTGAACCCTGTGATGCAAGATGTGGAGGAAGAACAAAGCGAACTTTTTCTTGGTTTCCATAGTGAGAAACTTGCACTTGTCTATAGCATTATGTGTGCATCACCTGGAACACCTATTCGTATAATGAAGAACCTCCGGATTTGCAGTGACTGCCATAATTTCATGAAGTATACTTCTCGGCTTTTGGATAGAGAGATCGTTGTGAGAGATATTCGGCGTTTTCATCAGTTTAAGCATGGAAGTTGCTCTTGTGGAGATTACTGGTGACCAAATGCTGTCTAGTCTCATCATCCATCAAAACAAAATTCGGATATTTTTCGTTGAAGACAAAGTTCTCGTATGCAATATCTGTAGTTTAGATTAATACTGAAGCCAATTGAAATCATGATCTTTTGATAAATTTTTTTATGTTAGGTTGAAATCTCACATCTTGAGCATGTACTCTCCACCTAATTGAAGTTAGCATCAGCCTTGTTTTTTTTCAAATGTTCAAGTAATGGTTAATTGCTATTTTGGTTAGTAATTCCTTTTTCATGCTGATAAATTTTTTTTCCCACTTTTTTCTTTAGATTATGTGAATGCGAGAGTTAATTCAAGTTAAATTAATCATAGTTATCTAATACTGTAATATTTCCTGCCTTGAATGTGTTGAATAACGGGTTATGGATGCTGTGGTGTTAAATGTAAGAGAATTGATAGAGGACACACATTATTGAAGGTGCCATTTATTGGATTTTTGGAATGATTGAAACTTAAGTAGCTAGTTGTTAGAATATGATAGCCAAGATATTTAGAGAATATAAAAAGCTTTGATGTACAGTAGTTTGACTTCTAAGGTTAGATTTCTGTTACTAGGTTTCTAATGTTTTGGAACACTCAATGGATAAAAAATGAGGTTTGCAAGAAGGGGAACAATGTCAACTACTCTTAGCGGTTCATTTACTGGGTGCCATTCCATGACATTGTGTACCGTTAACATATTGTTACTAGCTGATCCTAAGTCTCAGCCGAAGTTTTAAAGTGTGGAATGGGCTCGAGTCGGACTTGATTGAACTTTTCATAAATACCATCAACCCAAGTTTACCCAGGTTCACACTTTAAAATTTCAGGCTCGGACTGGGGATCATTCTCTAGCCTGGTTCACGGTCCACGATATTCTCTTTTAATTTTTTTTATGGACTAGGTATATACAAAAATGAAAAAATTATATAGGTGCATCCAATTTTTGCGTAAAGTGACGTTCTTTAATATTTACTATGAATTATTGTATTTAAGTTTAAAAACGAGAGATTGAAATATAATGTCAAAAACAGTTACTGAAATAATATACTATATAAAAAATAATTCATCATGTTGTACTCAGGTTGACTTGGGTTTTATATAAAAACCAAGTCCGGCTCAAAGATTTTAAATTTAGGTTCAGATTCGGACCGAATTTTTAGAAAGAATGAATAGTCAAACCCAACCCACATTAGGGGGACCGGACATGTACCTTAACTCATGAACAAGTTCATTATTGAAACCGGCCTAGATTTGATCTTAGGCTTAGTCGTAAACTCGGCTTCTGGATTATCATATCATATGTTATCAATTTCTAAAATTCTCGTCAGAGTATAATATCTGGTCTCACATAGAATCGAACAGACATTTTTATCGCACCTATGTTACTCAAATTATAGTATTTTTTTAATGTTTTGAGGTTGTTTGGTTTAGTAGTAACTGTAAATGGGGCCATGGGGTTTAGAAGTTTGGATCAATTAATTGATTTCCATACAACAACAGAATCTTAAATTAGTAATGTATTCAAACCTTGTAACTTTTTCAATAAATCAAAAGGCATCTTAAAACTAGAAAGTGACACTTCAACTTAAAATTTCTCTTGTGATAAGTATAATAATCTCGGGGAACTATCTTCTTTAAAAAAAAACTTAAACAAACTCAAAGTCACTAGTATGAACAACTCGATTTTCTTTAAGTGTTGATGTGAATGTCTATCTAGCTTTGTCAATTGGTACACCTCCCAAAATGGAGGTTAGAAGTTATGTATTCGAAACTCAGCATCTTCAAAATCTATATTTGTTAAAAAAAAAGTTACATGTACTCTTTTCAAATATGTTATATTAAGATTCATATCTAATGGATGAACATGGATCTTGGACTCGGTCCAGATCGGTAGATACATATCTGTTTGTTAGGATATAGGTCCTGAATTTTCATAACCAATAGATATGGATTGGATCTGGGTCCAACATATAATATATGGATTTGGTATCGAATTTTATTTTGAAATCTAGATACATTTATGTACGTATGTTAGTATATATAAAAACAGTATAGTATCTATCATCTTATACAAAATTGACAATCGTTTTATATCTATAGTCATGTTTTTTACATAATATTATGCATTTGATTTTGTTGAAAATTTCAATATTATAATATCAATATTTTAATTTTAGCTTTACACATAGATAATATTCCACTTACACTATGTTTGTTATAGTATTATAAGTTATGAAATTAATAATAAAAAGTTCAATCAATAGAATATAAATGAAAGAAAAGAAACTGTACTAAAATTCATGAATCACATATAATTTATATATTACAAAGCGTAACAAAAAATGAAGTTAAGATTCACATATAACTATGGTACTTTCATACAAAAAAAAAATTAAAACCAACATTTTCTTATAGATGCATTTCAAATCCAGATCCATGATAATGAATCTAGATATAGGTATTAATTTTATAGATTCAACGGATCCAAACTGGATATAAATTTAATGTGTAAAAATAGATTTGAATATAAATCCATCTGGAGTCTTTGACCCAAGCCCATTCCTACTATTATCCAATATTAAATTCGAATTGTTAAAAAAATGGGGTCAATGTATTCAAACAATATAAATTGTGAGCATGTTAGTAGTTTAAATCTTATTGAGTGACAAAAGGGCAATAATATTTTTCCAAATGATCAATCAATGATTTGTGGAATTAATCTAGTATCTAATGGCATCATTTCAACCAACAGATTACTATTTATTATATTCAATTTGTATCATTTAATCATGTATTTGTTCTTGAAGAAGAAGAAATGCAAATTGGTCCTCCATGTCCAAATATAGCTATTAAATGCCAACAACACAAATTTGCTTGTGTTCTACTCTCTTTTTCAAAGTTGGTTATAGAGTCCAATCCAAGTAAAAATAATTGTATAATATACAATAATTTATTTCCTACAACTGAAATTTATTGGGGCAGATCAGTAATGATAAAAAATAACAACATACAAAAAAAAATATGATTTTATTGTTATTAAAAATTTATAATTTTTAAACTCAAACGCTGCACTCATAATCTGAGAACTGGGTAATAATATAGATTAGTTTGAGTTGCCAGAAATAAGAGAGCCTAAAGCACTTCAAATCAAAACATACTAACTAGATGTTTAGAATTTATTCAACATATATCTAGTTCCAAGTGTTTCGAAGAATTTGAGAATAAGGTAATAGAGATTAGTCTGAGTTGCAAAAAAAAATATAAAGGGCCAAGATTTTTCTATTAAAACCATACTAACTACGTGTTTGATTCTCTATTCAACTTGTAAGTCATGCTTTCTTGACATGAAACAACTATTTTAAGTGTTTTGTTACGATTGTATTTAACTATCAACAATAACGTGAAACAATAATAGTGGTGACCATATAGTGACTTGTGGAAATAACTTAAACAAGAAGACAGTATAGTAAATTTGGATTTTATATAGTTGGATTAGGGACATTCCAGTAGACTCAATATAGCAGTTCCACCTACTGTTACTTATAATTGCAATCATATTCTTTCTAATATTCTTTTATTTTAATTTATCATTATGCAATATAACATATTGTATAGTTAATTTTGTTGTAATTTAAACATATTTTGCAATGCTCGTGGAATGAGATAAATATAAATATGATGTACAGAATGTAAACTTTGAATTGAGTTTTGAAATCCAATATATATACACACACACGGTATGCAATTCTACACTATAAAAAATCATACTTGGGTCTTTGGCATCTATTGAGTTGATTTATTTAGAGATGTATAAATTACACTACTGGATTTGTTATTAGGTTAAACATCACTATAAAAGCCTTTTTCTAGTGTTAAATTACACGTATAAACATACCCATCACTTGCATCTCAAAAAACTATATTTTTTTTACATATAATTTCTCTTTCTATCTCTACCAAACCTAACCCATTTTTTCATTGACTTGAAATTATAATAACGTTGTTGTAAAGCTAGCTAGCTCACCAATACCCATTTCAACAAGATCACATTTATTTAAATATTTTGATTATTTCTTCTACATAGATTGTGGCTATTATAATAAGCTAAGCTAAGGTAGGGGTTTTATTTTCTTCACATATTACAAATTTGATATTAGTTTGAGTTTGATAAAGAGATGAGAGATAGAATGGAAAAATTTGTTCTTCTTCCATTTTCAATGGGCTGTGTTTCTGAATCAAGCGTTGCTATTCGGATTCATCATCCTCCAAGATCAGCTAGCAAGCCTTCTCCATTAACAAGTCTCTTTCTCTCTAAATCTTTTTTTTAAGCATTTGCTATGATATGGTAATTCTTTTTTTAAGTACTTGCTATGATATGGAGCATTATGGGTCCCTTTTCCAGTGACCCGAATTAATCACCATTGCACAATTTTCAAGTGTTTTTAATGAAGTTTAAAGTTAAAAACCGAGACCTCGTTTATGCACAGTGATTTTACCAACTGAGCTAGCCTCGTAAATTAAATGTATTTTATATTCTTTTTATGTATTTAATATTTTTTTGTTTTTGTTTATATTGATTTTTTTTTTGTAATTGAAATGATTAATTATTAGGGAAAAAAGAAGAAGATGAAGAAAGCTTATCAAGTACAGAAAGTGTGAAGAGTTCAATGAGATCTCTTGCTCTCCCTAAGCCTAATATTTCAAATGGATTTCACAAGCTTGTCAAGGGTTTCAAGACATTTTTTGGTAACTTTTTTGTTACAATTTATATTTTACAACAATTTATGATGGTATTAAGGTAGTAATTGATTGATAATTGAAATTCAAGAAAGATTTCATTGCTTATCTTGTTTATAAATATTTTAACTTATAAAGACCTCTTTAAAGTGTTTTTTTTAATTGCGTGTGGTTTAACTTAAGTCAAGTTTTTTAAAAGTTAGAAGTGTTTTTTATAATTATTATAAGCATTTAAAATTTAACGACAAATATTTTCATTTATCCGTAAGTTGGTTTTAAGAAACACTTGAACAACATATTTAAGTTAATTACAAGTTAAAAATAGTTTATAAGCCATACACCCATTTAATCAATGATACCTAGCAAAGTTATTAATGCATTGGATGGCTAATTTACATTTGTAAAAATAATTTTGAAGTGTACGAAGAAGAAATGGAGGAAGATGAAATGGAAATAGGAGACCCAACGGATGTGAAGCACGTGACACATATTGGATGGGATGGATCATCAACTTCATCATCATCATCATCATCAAACCCAATTCAAGGATGGGAAAATTTGATTTCTCCTTCTTCATTAAGGCAATTTGAGCTTATAAATTCCATGGCTACTCATCATTCCCCTCTTGTCAATTAACTAGCCTTTTTTCATTTTCTCCACATGGCTATCCATGTATACAACATACATGCATGTATGCATGTTGAAGTCAATGATCATCATATAAATATGTAGAGCTTGTGTGTGGACATATATGCTGTATGGTTCTTCTTATTATTGATATATAGCTTTATATTTAAACTAAAGATTGAATTGCAAAAACACAAAATTTTTGCATATTGGGTAACTTTGTTTAATTTTTGTGTTTGATTTTGACTCAAAGCTAGAATGGGACATGAATTTAGCAAGTTAGAGTTGGAGTTGAGTTAAGCATATAATGTGTATTATGTCGTTTCGTTCTTAAATTACTCAAACTCAAGATCTAAGTTCAGATGAATTTTTTTTTACAATTGGTTACAAGTATACAGTATTGTCACAGAAACAACTATTATATGTGATGATATTTTCAAAAATTTATACAAGATTAAATTGTGTGACAACAAAAAATTTATTGTAACAAATAATAGACTTTTTGTTACAACCGACAATTAAATAAATGTCACACATGGTGTAATTTCTTGTAGTGAACATGCCTTCTATCAGCTTTTACACATCTAATGGAACACAAATCAATGTAGAGGTCAATGTGACCGGTGGATCTCTACATATTTTTATTTTTAAGTTTT
The DNA here is from genome assembly GCA_949673415.1 of Euphorbia schlechtendalii. Lineage (NCBI taxonomy): Eukaryota > Viridiplantae > Streptophyta > Magnoliopsida > Malpighiales > Euphorbiaceae > Euphorbia > Euphorbia schlechtendalii. The sequence goes on from CATIWQ010439968.1 coordinate 16,273, forward strand.
TCAAGTTTCGCGTAGAATAAATGAATTTATAATATTTTTTGAAATTCATTTTCAAATCTAAGTTTTATGCTTGGAATTAGAAAAAATTGAATTTCAGATACCTGTATTGAATTTTATGAAATTCAATATGCCTTGATCAAATAGGTGGGATTTGCAAATCCACTTATTATAAAAAAATAAAATCAATGAAATTTAATTCAATTCTACTACATATTTATTCATTCATTACATGCATATGAATTCACTTGCAAATGAATTTCACATAAAATTCATTCAAAACGAATTTCAAATGGTCCATGAAATTATTCCAAACTAGGCCTAAGTGCTGGGAAGGTTTTATAATATATATGTTTAATTTACGTAGATTTTTAAGATTGAATTGTTTATCTTTTTATTTTCATCACGAGATATCTTGAATGAGTAGTAAACGTGACATGGATATATATATTTTAGTTTAAGATCCATGGATGTTTATTTCTAGTTGGTTGTTTTGCACCTACATATGTTAGTCTCTTTTGTCCTTTATGTTTTTTCTTATTTTTGTGCTTTTTATGTGGTGCATAAATTTTGATCCAAATGAGCTGTTATATAGTAGTTTTATAAATTTTAATTCAAATAAACGATGCCATATGATAAGTAAAGATGACCTTTATAACACGGCCCTTTATATTATAATTCCTTTTTCTTATAATAACAAACTTAATTTGCGAATTTAAGCAAAAATAATTAAAAAGATTTAATCAATGGACCGAATTCAACACCTTACCCCACTTCCTCTTTCTACCGTCTGCTCCGCCACCATCACCCACCGTTTTTCAGAATATAAAATTATTATTTTTTTTCATTTTTAAAGCGCAAAAAAAATTAAATAAATTTTTATAAGAATTATCCAAATGTAAAAAGAAACAACAATTATAATATTCCCTTTCCTCAATAAACACTGATCCCTAAAATCCAATCAAATTCAGAAAGCTGAATCCGAATCGGAATCCCAATTAACATCAGCTACTTTTCAACCAAGAAGATGGAGTCTTTTTCTCTTTGTTAGTTATCTTTTGCGTCGTTTTCTTTAAGGACAGACTAGTCGCCTCTATTGATTTTGCTTTAAGAGGAAGCGGCTGCTTGTTGATTTTTTTGTCTTGTTGGCGGCTTTTGAATTACGAAAGATCAAGATGGGTTTGATTTTTGAAGGAGGCAGTGCTGATTCTAATGGGACTGAAGAAATTTTGGCTCCGCCGGTGAATTTCTCGATGGTTGAAGATGGCATTTTCAGATCTTCTTTCCCGAAACCTCTCAATTTCTCTTTCCTCGAAACGCTTAATCTTAAATCGATTATGTGAGTCATTTTGATTGACTTCGTAATTTTTTAGTTTTTGTTTCGCTAGCTAGTTGAGTTTCATAAATGTGATTGAATTTTGGTTTTGAGATCGGTTCTAAGTAGAGTCAAAGCAAGTCGATGTAGCGATTTTTTTATCTATATTTGAACTTTCTTTTATGCTGTCGATTCTGAATTGAGGAATGGTTTTCTGTTTGGATTCCGAGAAAGCTAATGGGAATGGAGAAATATTGGACAATTTGAAATTCTTTCCTGCTCTTCTACTGGTCATTACTTATTGTGTTCTTATTTCATTGTAATTTGGTGCAGCTACTTGTGTTTCGAGCCATATCCAGAAGAGAATTTGGAGTTCCTCCGCTCTCATAACATTAAACTCTTCCAATTTGGAATTGAAGGCGGGAAATCGGTAAGGGATTTGTCTCTCTCTTATCTATTTTAGAACGATCAAAGGATTTGATTTATGAACTTGAATTCATTTGGATTTCTAGTTTATATATCAATTTAGAAACATATCAAATTGTAGTTTATATGGAGAGAGCTCAAAGAACATATCTGAGAGAATTGAGAATTTAATGGATGGAATCATATATATACAGAATCCGGGATGAAGGGGTGACTCGGCCCCTTGAGTTTGGTTTGCAAAGTCTAAAATCATTAAGTGTTAATGTATTACTTAGTATTTAGAGTCAAATTAGGTGGGTTTTTTTTGTCACCATATAGCTGACCCCAGCTAGCATACCATTGATGCTTGGTTGGCTGAAATGTGCCACTTTGGTTTATTTTTGACTCATAATGTCACGGGGAAAATTGAATCCTACACTCGATTCTTGACCAAATCGATCCTACCGTCAAAGTTTATGAACTAAATAGATCCTCTATCCATCAAAGTTGGTGAAAAGCATGAGCTCTTTTTTGTTCTGGTCAGATTATTGTATGATTCTTTTTGTTCTATTGAAAGCTGTTCCTCGTGATTGCTTGCTTGAGTCCTTGTAACTTGGTGCTAATGTAATCGTTGTGTCATTTTCGGCTGCTGATGTTGTTTATATTAATTTGCTCATCGCAGGATTCTTATGAATCTGTCCCCAAGGACACTATCATGCAAGCACTGAAAGTTCTAGTTGGTACTACACACTAAACAAAACAATCCATCTTATTCAATAGTCGTTTGCTTGTTATGCTTCTTATACATGTTTGCTGGCGTTTCCAGATGTGAGGAATCATCCAGTTTTGATTCATTGTAGACGTGGAAAGGTATTCTCAAACTTCAATCTGAATTCTAGAATCATCTGCATAATCCTTTGCTTAGCGGTGATCAGAGTCATTTGCTTTCTGAATCATTTTGCAAAATCCTAAAATTTTCCTCATTTGTGCCGTCTTAGTTTTCATGCTTCCTTGCTTAAGTAAATCCCGTTCAATATTCTATCTTCCGCAGCATAGGACAGGATGTCTTGTTGGTTGCTTTAGAAAACTGCAGAGTTGGTGTTTGTCTCCAGTGTTTGAGGAGTACCGTCACTTTGCTGGTCTGAAATCGAGGGCTGGTGACCTCAAGTTTATCGAGAACTTCGACATTAAGTGCCTGAGGCAGTGCCTGTACAGCATTATCTATCACTACCAAGGTTACGGATCAAACAAGAGGCGTTTACTCTACGAAGACGACAGTCTCCACAAGCCTCAGATCAAGTCTAACTGATTGGCGAGGAACCATGTTTTTGTCCGGTTCCTAAATGAAGAACTTCTCTCCCTTTTTGTTATCTCAGACTCTTTGTCTATGTCCCAACTCTCAAACTGTTTTTCGGCTTGTCGAAAAGGATATGAGTTTGACTCTTTGGTTCATGAGCTTTTTTTGTTGCTGTTATATTTTGGGGTTTTTTTTTTCCATTATTAGACATACAAGGAGAGGCGTTGCCGCATTGGTAATTGCAGAAGTTCATTTTTATGTTAGTTTTTTAATTGTTTTCTGTACCATAAAACAGTGAAGTCTTCTTCAAATATATATAAAAAAAGTATATTCTGTGATATTGTATTTTAACTAAATTTAACAAAAAGATTTATTGTACAATTGCTTTAATGGCAAATTATTGTTTACAGCATATATTTGTTTTTATCATTTTGGCATATTATTGTTATAAAAGTATTGATCATGCCATTTCATCGAGGTTTTAAAAAATGCTAAGTTCTAGTTGGGCGACAAGGATTTTTGAGATTCAGGCGGGGATCAATTGGAATTGTGTTTTTTTATTATTGTTTAAATAGATTTAAAATTATAAATTCAATTACATTTTGAATTATAATTGACAAAATATCATAATATAATAAACATTTACGATAAATAAATTGAGAAATGTAAATATTTGTTCTCCTTTCATCATAAAAAAATTCATTACATACTTAGTGACTTATATTGAATTGTAATATCTCAACATTCTTATTTTATTTTTATTTACAGCTTAGGTTACATTGTTTGTTGATTTGAGATTGAAAATAAGATTTTTATATATGTGTATTAGTTTTACCAATTTTATGATTTTAACAAATTGAACTATAATTATAATATATATTGGTATCTTGAAAAACTATGTGTATGCTTCGCCTAAGTGGAAAAAATTGGACGATGTGGTGATTAGGTAACAACAAATCGGCCAAACGCCTAATAACATCCTAGGAACGAAAAGCTAGGCAACAACCATCGAAAGGGGACCTAAACAGGACTTGGATAGAATTAGGCGGGATTTTCAAAACAGTGTATTTCATATATTGAGTCTGAAAACAAAACACCTCAAAAATAATTACTAGAAGTAACAACTTACAAAAATTATTATAAATTGTGCCTAAGATATAATGATTTTGTTTTTAGCAAATTATATTTTACTTTGGATCCTAAAATCATTAAATCAATTTTATATCACTAATTCAATGACGGTAATGAAAAAATCATCTTAGAATTTACCTTGCGCTAACGTTGTTTTCCTATTGTCTTATACAAAGAAACGAACACCACTTATAATGCACCACGTGTCATCATAGTTATGAGCCCGAAAGCATGGTATTCCTGCTCGTGGAGCAGATATATACAACATCTTCCCCTCGGATTGGGTTTCACCTCTTCCAGGGTTTCACTTTTTTCCCAAATTAGTTGCCCCCATCTCCGATTGCCTCCGTTTCTCTGATCACCGACTAACCATGACGGGAAAGGCGAAGCCGAAGAAGCACACGGCGAAGGAGCTTGCTGCAAAGCTCGACGCTGCGACGACGAACAGAGGCGGAGGAAAGGCCGGCCAGAAGGACAGGACGGGTCAAGAGAAAGGCGGACATGCGAAATTTGAGTGCCCTCACTGCAAAATTACGGCTCCTGATTTGAAAACTATGCAGATCCATCACGATTCTCGTCATCCAAAGATTCCTTTCGAGGAAGATAAGCTCGTGAATCTGCACGCAGTGCTTGCTGTCGATCCGAACAAGCCGCGTCCTGGTGTGAGGGGAAGCCTCAAGAAGTGATGTTTGAGGGAGTTAAAATTCCATTACGTCTTTCCATGCTTTCTGCTTTCTGTTTTCTGTTTTCTATGCGTGTGTTATCTTACTCGTGTTATTGTGGAGCTATGATGATGATGATGATAATAGTTGTTTCAGAAGTATCAAGCTTCATCTTTGTTTGTTTGGATGTATACTACATACTGTGTTATGATGGTAATCTATGAATCTATTGATATTTCTGATCTTGCAGCTTATTATTGGGTGAAATTATAATTGATAGAATACATAATTGCACAGCTGGGTACGAGCTAAAAAAATTTCCCCTGATAGTTTATTATTTACTTGAAATTCGGTATGTGCTTAGTTGAAATGATGATCATCCGTATTTAAGGATGTGCTTTCTTTTGAATGTTTACAGGGAAAAGTATTTGCATATTAGAATTTTCAATTTTGACATATCATGGTGCGAAAAGTAGATTATAAGGAGAATGTGTATGATTGAATTGCCTTGAAATATTGGATTGCGATTATGGGTAGGAGAGAGGTTGCATTGTTTATTCATGTTATGCCTTGCTTGCATTTTGAAAAGGCAAAGCAGTTTTGGCTAAAAGGATTTGTGATGCTGTGGAACGCTACCTGAATAAGCTTTTATAAACTGGTTAACTCTGTAAAAGAGTTGTTGTTGAACTGCTAATGCTACCCACCTATATGATTTTCTCGTTCTGTTTTTGGGGTTTGTTTTAGAGACGGTATTTGTAAGTGAAGGCTTGAAATATCACGGCCACGTCCTTACTGATCCTTCTCTAACGTTATATAATCTAGTGCTAGGCATTTAAGAGCAAGTTAAGGTATGTCTACCACAGTTTTTAGTTTTTCCTGCTGTGGGAGTGTTGAGGATCAAGCCATGGTTATTCAATGATGATTTGAAATATGTTCCCATACTCTATCCTTTCAAGTTTTTGATAATTTAGTTCGTTCGTCTTTCTCCTTGTCCTTGTGTTGCAGTCAGCTTCATCCTGTTCAGTTGATATCTTGTCAAGCCGAGTCTGGAATCCGCAATACTAACAATTGTTTACAAGATACACATGGCTGAATATTAGATACTTGATTCAACCCAGTTATACTTGTCTTGTTTTTAACTCGTTTTTGGTAAAAGTTACCCCAACTACTCCAATCAGCAACATAAGTAACTACTTGCTCTGACGCTTTAGGCATATATGAGCATCTAAGTTGGCATCAGGATTTGAGGCAAATTTTTGTACATTTCAGACATTGATGAAAATAATATACAGGATGAGAAACTTTTTGCAGCATAGATGAGTATATAGGTCTTTCTTTTTCGCTATCAATTAGGCCCTGATCCCTTGAAATGTAATTATAATATTACTTTGATAATAATTCAATTTAGTTAATAGAAGTAGAAGAGAACATTACCTCACAAGAACAAGAATAAGCAGATTTTCAGCGAAAAAGATCCAAGCTTTTCCGGACTAAATTGAGATCATGAACATCTACTTCCTCAAAAAAAATTGAAAAGCGTTCTAATTTTGCATCTTCAAATTCAAACATGTATTGAGATGAACAGAATTTAACCATATTTGGGTCACGAACTCGTCTGCAAGACTTGGTCACAATCCATCATATGACTAATCGATATACAGATATAAAACTAATGCAGTGGTACTAACACTTTCATGGGTTGGCTTGTAACATTGAATTTCAAACATCACACAGGCATTAGTCAAAATAAAAATAATAACAGAACTAGAGAGAGAGAAATCCATTAACAAAAAAATCAAAATCCCTGAGATTCTTACATATACCTGTATACACTTGCTATATCATAATAGAATGCACTATAATAAGATATAAAAGCTATATAAATCACTAAAAAAACAAGCCTTGCAATAGAACTTAAATTGCCCGAAGCTGAACAGGGTCTTTACCTTTCTATCTGTGTCTTTATCTCTCTCTCTCTCTCTCTCTTTGTTTTTTCTTTCTTTTGCTTCTGTAATGTATACTTTTTTTGGTCTCATGACGGAAAATTTCCCATCATGTGATGATAAAAAGATGACGATGGAGAGGCATTTACATGATCCATGATGGACTGAGCAGCATCATACATATTTTCATCCCTTTGCTCTTGCTTAGGCCTTATCATCTGCTGCCCTGCAATTGAAGGCTGGTTTTGACCGATTACATTATAACCGAACTCAGCTCCAGCCAGGGAAAGATTTGTAGATTCCCGAAGACTTTGAGGCATTGAAAATGCGAAATCGGGAACTAGCGAAGCAAGTGAGCCAGATTGTTGGATGGCACATTGGTTTAACTCAAATGGGGTGAATGGCACAGTATGCTGAAAGGTAGGAGGGAACTTCAATGGATAGTTGGAGGGCATGCCATGCTTCAAATCCTTACTGAAATTTCCAGGGAAAACCTGCCTCATCATGTATTCATTGTTGACCATTGGTTTTCTATCGAAACCAGGAGCATAGTCTTGAATTGATTTTTCAGGTTTCAGGTTTCCGGATATAGTTACAACAGGCTGGGAATTGTTGTTGGTGGAGTTCGAGTTGGTGCTGTTCCTGGCTGCTGGCACTTCATGGTTGTGTTTTCCCTCGTAAGTCGTAATTACGTATTTCAGATTGTGCGAGGCTCGCTCCACATGTTTCCTCACTGAACATCCCGTACTCGTGCATTTGTAATAACTCCTGTCATACAGTATCAAGTCGTTAACCCAGAAAAAACAGTTGCATTAATCAACATTACTTGCAAACCTCGGGTTGGGGTTCCCCTTGACCACTTTTTGACCATATTTCCTCCAGCGATACCCGTCATCAAGTATGTCGATTTCACTCTCGATCTGGACAACTACTCTCGGTTCACGAATGGCTCTAGACGTCAAACTTGATTCAACCAAACAGCTTTCTACCTTCCTGAAACTCGAAAAAAGTAACACATAATTGTATTGAATTGCTTCATAATTTTCAGATCATTGTTGCTCTCACATACCTTCTTTTCGATTCAGATTCGTCTGCATCAGCGTCAACATCAGCATCAGCTCCAAGTGATATGCTTCCTTGAGTGGCCCCATCATCATCATCAACGTCATCATTATTCTTGAGTGTCGAAGAAAAATCTGGAGTCCTAACCGAATCAAAAGTGCCCGCAGACTTCCCCTGGACGGCTGAAAATGGATCGGAAAGTTCAGTTACCACAGATGCTGAAGATGTCCTTTCATGACCATCGAGTTTCCAATCAGAACCGTTTGGCAAGCTTTTCCAGGCTGATCTAACTTCACCTTTGCTTGCGTTCATATCCGCCAGCTCATTGCATGAAGAAGCAGATCCAAGTTGTGGTCGGCGACTAGGTTGAGGTTTGAGATGGTTATGAGTGCCTTTGTAAATGATTTCTGTTATCTGACCATCGTAAGAACGCTCTATTTTTTTCTTTACTTCGCAGCTAGGATTCGTGCACTTATAGTAGCTCCTTGGGTATTCGCTCCCTTTCACTTGTTTCTGCCCGTACTTTCTCCAATTATACCCGTCTTCCGAATTTCTTCCAACTCCTATAGCAGCAAAGGTCCCTTTATCTTCTGTGAGGGGATGGTGCGAGCCGATATTTTCTCCATGGATTGGTTCAATTTGATTGCCAGCCGCATCAGTATGACCTGTTTGTATCTTACTATGCTTGGCATTTTCGTTCATGCTATTTAGAACTTCCAAGTCAGTGGCAGAATCACCAGCATACTTCTCTATTCTATCTTCCTTTGTGACATCCACTGGGAACTCAAAATCAACTGCTCGAAAATCAGAATTGTTTCCCTGCCCCTGAATTAAAAAAGTTGCACCTATAAAGATAAGATATTTTGATGCACAAAACTCTGAACTCTACTGGCCATATATGCGAACTGAAATCTATTGAAATATAGATCTTTTATCGATTTAGCACTTCAACTTGGTCCGCAAATTCAGTTTGCACTAAAATGAACTCTTGAGTATCAAATATTCAGTTTAGTTAACAACTTTGTCATAATCCAAACACACACATAAGTTGTGTGGCTTTCCACGCGTGATTTTGGACTAATTTGGCCAAAAGTGCTAAGTTGATGGACCAAAATGATGAACAGAGTTGATTTCGAGGCAAGTTTGACTCCAAGTAACAAGTTAAAGTGACAAATTGACCTGTCATGTTATTAATCACAAGTTGAAGTTGTATTATTTTAGTATTTAGCTTGAAAGAAACCAACTAGTTATGATTGTGAAATCGGTTTCTTTGTCGGGAATGGAGACTAGATAACAATCAAGTGACCATGGACAACATAGATATCGTTCAGAGGTGGATATTTGATATCCATGGTAGTGAATAGTGAACTAACATATGAAGTGAATTTAAAATGTACCTGATTTTCTATAGTAGCGAAGCCCACAAAAGAATCAGCATGAGGCTTGAACCTGAAAGTATCAGAAATGTTGTCCATGTCCCCATCCAGCATTGTACTTCCACCATAATTTAGATGCGATAAAGGAAAAGTTCCTGTGGTGGGAGAAGGCTGTTTCCGGAAAAAAAAACAAAAGAGTCGATACATAATCACATAAATTTACTACAAAGGAACATAAGAAATGGGAATAACATGTGCAAGCATATATTGATACTCTAGTTACGGTACCTGATAGATATAGTAATATCATAAACAAATGAATTGCATTTAGCGCAAAAATTCCAAAGGCAAACAATGGTTACTTTGTTCTCTAATAAAATGTAATACCAATCACAATTATTTCCTTGTTTTGCTATGTTATGCAATACAGTGAACAAGTGAAGTTCTTTCAACTTCTATACAAGTGTACCGTAATGGGAATATTCATGTTTGCTCTCACAATTGACAATCCTACAACTTTCGACTATTGATATGCTAATAATATAAATAGACTCCTCTGACTTTAACTTTCTAGCATGTACATTACTTTTGATCATCATCCATTGAGTTGAAAATTGACTTATCGGGTGGACCGTATACAATCAAGTTCATCAACTCTGCAAGATGAAAGTACTTATCTAAGCAACCACGCAACATAGAGTGAAACAATTTTTGCTTGAGATCCACCACATCAAGTCGTCCCAGAATACCTAAAATGGACATAATTACACTCACAATCCTCCAAATTCTCAATCACTAATACGCTAACCATACTTCAACTTGTTTGCAGGCTTCAATCTTCCAAGAAATTTAATGAGTTGAAACTCAACTCACCAGACATTATCAAATACAATCAAGTATCACCTTCATATGATCAACATGTATATATCAATGTAATCACTCAACCTACACAACAACAATCCCCCCTAAGTCAATTTCGACACCTTAAGGCGGGAACATGTGGTCTTCAAACACACCAAGTTGTAGTCACATGGACGACTATTATTGCTATTAACCTCTGATTCTGCAAACATCAAGTCAATTCAAACTGTCGTTTACACCGCTCCAGCTAAAATTGAGCCTTAAAGCAGTGATTTAGACATGGAAACATAAAAAAACAATTAATTACACAAATTCTGCGAAATGAAGTAACCGAAACACTAAATAACAGTATATAATCACTCGAAACACAAGTAACAAGCAACATGATATGCAGAGAAGCAGCAACTCAAATACATAAAACTCACTCAAAAATTCAATCTAAATCACTGTATAATTTCTTCCAAATGAACAAAAGAGGGAAAATGCAATTAAAAAAAGGGTCCAAACTTCATATATAATTTATAAACAAACATATACCCAAAAAAACAAACGGGGGAAAACGAATTGTTTAACCTGAGCATTAGGCAACATCATCGGCGAATCAAGCAAAGCAGTGGGGCTAATACCAGGCGGAATAGTAATACAAGGCGACCGAGCCCCAGAAGCCGCCGGAGAATTCAACGGACTGGTGGTTCGAAACCGCGGCGTACTAATCCGCTCCGCTTTAAACCCGAATTTCGCAGCTCTCCTTTCAGCAATACTACCTCTGAAACCATTGCTGGACGCATTATCGCCATTGTGGGTGTCGTTTTGGGAAGTTAAGCTGGCGTATTTATCATCGGAAATGGACGGAAAGTTTCTCGAAGGCGGTTGAAGCAGTGGTGGAGATAAATTTGAATCCATTGCAGGAAGTAGATCAAGGAGGGGAAGTGTAAGAGTCAGAAAATTATCATTCACAAAGCTAAAGATTGAATCTTTGATATCATTTCAATGAAATTTCAGCCTTTGCTATATCAATCTTGAAGCTGGATTAGAGCTCAATCACAGCTTAACAGTGTTTCTTATAGAGAGAGAAAGAGAGTGTTTGCATTTTTTTGGTTGCTATTATTAGCTTATATATTAGGATAATATGTATATTATTAATTTCCAATAAATATAGCAAAAAATAGTGTTTTAGATAATTTTTAATAATTTTAAGTAATTTTTAATAATTTTAATTAATAATTATTTGTTCTTGTAGCTGTAATTCTTGGGTTCTCTCGAAATTTAACCGTTACAAAAACGAAAATAATTAAGTGGGTCTACTTGAATAATTATGATAACAAATTACATAATTGTTTATTATAATCTTAATTAATTAGTTAGATTACTAATATTTAGAAGCTTTTTATGGTATCTTAGGCGTTTTTACTATAATACAGAGTATTTATTAAGAAGTCAATTACAAAATTACCAAAAAAATCCAAATTCAAAATTCTTTTTTTAGTCATTTTCTTAAAAAATTGCTATAAATATATCAATGTATTTGAATATAAGAACTAAAGTCAACTATTAACATTTTATTATAAATGTTCTTATAAATTGAACAAAAAATTTAATCTTGTTAACGAGATTGTCAGTTCCAAAAAACATGCCGCTTTCGAGATTTATCGAATTTTAGCAACCAATGTTTAGCTTTTTAATATCTTTTTTCAAGTATAACTATGAAATTACTTAATTGATTTGCTTTTATAATAGTAGTATTTTGTTAGATTTTGTACGGTTGAGCTAAAAATCTTGAGAGTACGGTTAATTAGATTTGAATCCATAATTTTACGGCTGAATTAACACATGGGAAATAAAAATTTCATAAAGGTTATTATCATGTAATAAATAATCTCATAAATATACTGCAATTCCGGAAAATATAAATTAATCCACATTTTAATTACTTACAAATTTGCCATCATAACCGTGAGATAAAAAAACTTAGGAAGTTGTTTGAAGTTTATCTTCTTCTCATATCAAATCAATAATATAAAATAAGATGATTAATTTCTTATTAAGGTGTGTTATCATTATTCATTATAAGCAAAATATAACATTTTGTACAAATGTGAAATTTTTTATTCTTATCGATAAAGACTCTTTTGAATTTATCCTTGAAAATCGATTTATCCCTAAATTTTTAAAAATTTCGAATAAAAAAGTTGCAAATAAAGTAAACCAATCTGCATTGCCCTTTCATGTTTAAGTTTCAGGTTGGAGAGAGAGAAACGGTATTTTTTTGAAAAGTCAAACCAATCAAAATCTAACATGTAGTATTTAGAGGTAAATGGGTTCATTTTTTTCAAATTCAGAGATTATTTGAAACTTTACTTTATTTTTTTTTTGTAAGTGTAGAGGATTATTTGGAAACTATAAAAGTTTAGAGGTAAATGAATTTTTAGGGACAAGGGTTGAGCTTTTTTATATAGAGTCTTAGAGAGTTCGTGCATACCAATTAGTAATATCATTCATTGTTGATTTCACACTATCGATATTGCGACGCATGCTAATCATGTCGTACCACTAGCGTATAAATTGTGTTATTGTGACGAAATAGCATTTTTCTTCTTTCATTTAATTTGCATTTGGGACGGCTATTAATTTAGGTAGAATAAGAAACTAAAGCGCAACGGAAACAAGAGCAGTTCAATCTGATTCTCTATTCTGTCAAATCAGAAGTACAATCACAAAACTAGCAACACAATCTAGAATCAAGAACTCGAGATCGATCAAGACAAGCAACAAAGAAGCAATACCGTAGAAAAACAAGTCAGCTCAGACAGATAACTCGGTTCGGGAAATGAGGATCCCGTCAGTGTCTGCATAGAGCCATTCCCCATCAGAGATTCTCGTCCCAGCAATGGTAATCGGGACGTGTTTCTCGCCGATCCCTTTCTTGTTGGCTTTCATTGGATGAGAAGCCAATGCCCTCACCCCGATATCACAGCCGTTAATCTCGTCCACATCCCTGATGCAACCATTGACTATGATGCCAGCCCATCCATTGTTCTGAGCTTGCACAACTGGGTTTCCTCCTAGAATCGCGCATCTTAGACTACCGCCCCCATCTACCACGAGTACTCTGCCATTGCCCTTCTCCTCGAGAAACTCGCGGATGAGGACATTGTCTTCGAAGACCTTTAGGGTCACCACTGGACCGCTGAAAACTTGGCGGCGTCCGTAAATCTGAAAAACTGGTTGGAGTGCTCGGAGCTCCCCACTCACGATTAGCTGCGGGTTTGCATCACAAACTTCTGCTGTTGTCACCAATGCCATCTATTCCCGATTTCCGAATCGAAGAAAATCATCAGAGGCATTCAAAGAGTAAACACCAAAATCCGAGTAAATGTATTGCAAAAATAATAAAATGAAAGATAGCAAAACATGGGTTTTCCCAATTCTAACAGCTACAACAAATGCGGAATTTTAACCTCCGAAGGACCCTATTTCAAGACAGAACTAAATATGAACGAAAAACAGTTAACGCGACAGTGATGCATATCTATATGAAACAAAAGAAAATTCAGTCTTCTAATGGTGTAGATTCTGACTGTAAACATGAAACAGAGAAGACAAATACCAGAAGATGTTTGGTATTGTGAAATAGGTAGAATTTTCAGGGTTAAAACATACAACTTTCTCCACTTAATCATATGAATCAAAAGCTAAGCAATTACAATTTACAATCAAATAAGCGAGTTTAACTATGTTGATCAAGTGACCATCTAGCAGTATGCTGTAATAGACAGAAAACTCCAATTCGTGCCCATAACTGCAGTGTTTTAGTTTGCTTCAACAAAACCATATTTGACAAAATTACAACAATTCTAAGGCCGGATTGCTGACTAGAATGGCTAGAACTACTTCAAATGTAAAACTCTAATCTTGGATCCGGGAAAATTAGTAGGCGAAGTATTCTTAATTAAGCATCAATTATCCAAATAGGTAGTTTGGATTTTTAGCTAGTTGTTAAACATTACCAAGGAGAGATTCTAATCTGCATGGTCACGAACCGATTTCGGATGAGCACCATGCCAGCTCAACAGCTGATACCGAATTAGAAATTTCCATAGAGTCCAAACTGATCTTGAATACTCAAGAACCAGTCACTAAATTTTCAAAAGATACACCACAAAATGAAGCTTTTTATTCTACTTAATCATCAAACCACAAAAATAAAACACAAATCAACATCATAAACAACAAATCAAAATTACAATTCTTTAAACTCCAGAAACTCGGTTTTGTAATTAGATCTAATTCAATTAGATTCAGCAGCTCAGAAATTGAAAGGACGAGCAGTAAAATCAAATCCAACAAAAACAGCAAAATCAAAATAGGATGCATCAGCGAGTATATTGATAATTCGTAAAATAAGAACTGATCCAACAAAAGCTGAAATTACCAGGGATCGAAGCAAGATGTAATTAACTTGGGTGAATCTGAATCAAAGAAGAGATTGCTACTCCAAGTGGGGAGCTTGAAGCAGAGAGGCATAAACGGCTGATGGGGGGAGTGAGTTGAGTTAACAGTAAAGCGCGTGAATATGCATTTATTTATGCCCTCTTCTTTTTTATTTATTTATTGTTTTTTTGAAGCACAGGTGGCCATAACTGATGATGGATGACGGTGGATTAACAGTTTGTTCATTGTACGATATGCCGAATATATTAATATTTAATTTGACAAAAACAAATTTATTTTAATTTGAGTTAAATTTGTCATTTTTACATTATTCATGGCAACAATAGAAAGTTCAAAGTTCCGTCCACCAATTAAGGTCTAAGTTTATAAAGTAACTAATGCACTAAACTTCTAGCTTAGAGTTCAATTGACGTTAAAGTTTAAAGACGAGTTTCAAATGTTTTAGTACAATTTAAATATTTTTTATGAATTATACTTTCGCAAGTAATCTGTTTTATTGAATGGCTAATCCGCCGTTGATATCCATTTTAGTTAAGGTAATAATAATTACTCCCTCCGTCTATTAAATATTGTGATTTTAACTAATTCACAGTTTTTAAGATAACAACTAACCAAATGAGATGATTTACTAGTTTACCCTTTCATAAATGTTCTATTCAATTTTCAAGACTATTAATTTGTTCAATAAAAACAATTTGACCTATAGTCTTCTTTTGTTATTGGAGATTAGAATATAATTATCTTGAAAGTTGAACAAATTAATAGGGGTGGGAATAGAAAACTTGGAAAAAAACGTCTTGGAAAAAAGAGACAACGAAATCCTTTTAAAACGATAATATTTAGTAGACGGAGGTGCTTAATTTGATTAAATTCATGCATAGTTTCAACTTCTAAAAAAATACGTTACCGCTCCCAATATTAATGGATATTTGCAATACACACAAATTTTAATGGATTTTTGCAATACACTGCAATTTTACACTTATAAAGTTTGAAGGACATATGGCGCGGTTGTCTATGCTCTATAATGAATGAACACGACTTAGAAATTGAAAAGTAGTTGGTTGGTGATGTGAAAATCCAATGATCAAAATGGAAAATGGCAGATCAGCCTTTTCCAAATTGATCCTCTCAAATTTCCACTTGATTGCTGTCCTATCACGAGAAATTGTTTATTTAGCTCATGTCATTACAAAGTCGTCATTTTTGACATAATTCTGTTAAATATCATAGCAAGCAGGAACAAAAATTAGTCGTTTTCCTGTTTGGATGAGTAAACGACGAGAGCAAAAGAGTATTGCGGTGGAGTTGGATTTAGTTTCGTATATGACAAAACGAAAATGCAGCTTCAAAACAATAAGGATTAAATGGTAATTAGTTAGGAGAACAGCCCACAAACGTCAGATCACCCAAAGTTGACATGCAAAAAATGCATGCCTTTCCAGCAAGTGTCATAATCTTTCTTAGCCCCTAATAAATGCCAAAACTACAAGAAAACCCCAGAAGAAAATCCAAACTTCACCATTTCGTCTGAACACACAATGACCGCATATTATTAATCAGACCAAACAAAGAACAGTGTCCATATCAACGACAATAATCTAAAAAAGACCACAAGTACTTTAAATGGTTTAAGCTACAACTGGTCCTCAAAGTGGCTAAACTCCGACTTTTTTTGGAACTGCTTCATGACCAAATTTATTCAAATTCAGAACTTACCCCGAATACAGCATACCATATCAAGTTAACTTGTGGATAGTTGCCATGTCAGCAGCTTCCTTCAACGTCCCCTTCTCGACATGTTCCCACCACTTGAACAAGAAATTGTCAACGACGAGTCTAAACCAAGGCGATAGCTTGAGGCCTTCTTCGCCCGCGTCAGCTTTCCTCAAGAGCTCCTTCAACTCATCCCGATTAACATACTTGACATCCGCTACCTCATCCGGGTTCGGGTTCACATTAACGTCTCGAACCATGAAGAGCAAGTAGTCAACTGCGAAAAAAGGAAGAAAAAACAATAATTACCAAAACAAAGGAAAACTCGGATTGGATAGGAATTGAGTGGGAGAATTTACGCTCATGTTCTCCCCATTTCCCGTCAGAAGGTGCCTTGTAGAGGATGCGCCCAAGTGGAGTAAACTCATCCACTGGAACATCTTCCGCGGGGATGCCCAGCTCATCCAGAAGCTTCCTTTGTGCAGCATTTCTCACGCCTGAAAAACGAGAGAGAGAATTATTACACGCCTCAGAATGAAAGCTGGTTTTACAGCGATACAGAGATGGAGATTCCATGTGTACCAAGATAATCGTCCTCGATAAGCTCAGATTCACGATACAAAGGATGACTGCAACAAGTATTAGTCCACACCAGGGGGAATGTCACCTTTGTTGCAGATCGTTGCTGTTAAGAAAAATGCTTAACAATTCAAATTCTCAACATATATGGAATAATTTTTATTTTTTGAAAAAATTTACTTTTGTGCAAGAATTATGAGTTTATTCTCATAGATTTGGTAGGTGAATGAACACTACTTATGTTTAAAGGTGTTAGATCCTTAGACTGTACACTTTCAAACGTTACGAGCTGAACTTTGACCAAGTTTGCAAGTTTCAGAGCATTTGAATCGCATAGTTGCGAACCCCAACATTCGAACCCATCGTACCTGAAGGAGTAGCTCATATTTTGAGTTGAAGAGAAACACGCTAAAAGCTCTGTGCAACGAGTTACCCTTCAAAATATTCTCCCATAAATGACCTATGAATTCAGTAACCATTGAATTCATTAAACATCAAAAACAGGGCAATAGCAAGATTTCACAAGAAAATGTTCTATGCATTTTGTGATTCTAAGAATCATCAGATCAAAACATACCTATTTGAATTATCATTTAAAATAGCATAAAAACATTCTTTTATAGCTTAAATGAAAAAAAAAATGAACAGATTAAGCCTATGGAACATTCACTTACAACTATATTTGGAGACATGACCGACAACGCCATCATTCTCATCCACTAAAATGCATCTGCAAGCAATTAAAATTGGAGAAGAAAATGTTTATAACATCAAATTATACAGTTAAGAACAACCCATTTAATTGGTCTTTCGTCTTAACAACACAATAAACTACTCAAGAAATCTTCATGTTGGTAACAAATGTAACAAAGAAGGAGATTAATTTTCATTAATTTACACTGATAATGATCGAAAATTTACATAACAAGTTTTGAAGTATTGTTTTCCCCCTTTTCATGAATTTGGTCCAACTTGAAGAAGAATCAACCAAAAAAGAACACGAATGACAAGTGTAAAGATAACAAATTAGCAAAAAACAAAAACAGATTAACAAAAGATGGATCTGAAATATCTATATATGATCTACTAGAAAATCAAACTGTACTTATCATCAGAAGGGCAACCGAATCAAACTCAGGAAACATAATTAAAAAATGATATATGAATAAAAGACCACAGCTTGAAGATTGTCAGCTGGTTATTGTCGGTAGTCAAAACCTAAAACCTCCATAACAACTCTCTACACATAACATCAATCGAAGTCCAATCAAACAAAAGAAAACATATTTCGAGTGCCTTCAATAGCCAATACAAACATCTCAATAATCACCATTAAAATAAAATAATCAAAAGCAATCCAATAAAACACAAATACCCAAAAATGAAATCAGGTAGAAAAAGGGTCAAAAGGGAATAAAAACATACTCATCCTCAAACATGAGGCGTCTCTGAACAGCATCCATACCAGCATCAGGAGCATCAGTTCCCATTGAGATTTGAGTTGAAGTAGAAGAAGAAAATACCCTTTGGAAAGAAGATGAAGAAAGTTTACAACTTTGAGGTTTTCTGAAACTAAAGGAGAGGAAATGAGATAGGCGAATTGGAGAAGGAGAAGAAGAGAGTCTTGTAGTGATGGGGGTGTAAAGAAGGCCAGTGGTCAGAGACATTTTTTACTTATTATTTATTAATAATTTCGAGGAAAAGGGTATTATATGGAATTTGTGGGACTCTCCGTCGGGGCGGGTCGGGTCATTTCATTATTGAATGGCTATATTTATTATTATTGTTTTTTTCCGTTTCACCCAATTTTGGTTAATATTTTTTGTAATTGTTGTTTAAGAATATTTGGAACTTTTCGGAAATGTTTGTTATTGGATTGAGTTTTTTTTAAAGCAATCGCAGGTGTAGGGTTCGAACCTTGGTCATCCCATCCATTTTATGGATATATCACTCAGGCGATGTTTGATTGGTGCATTTCTTTTGATTATTATTTCATTTGTTTATTTAATCTATGTATTATACATGTTATTGCTTGGTTTTGTGTTAATTTTTTTTATTATTAGTGAATGTAAATATTTTTATTTGTTGAAATTATACATTCATAGTAAATGTATCAAAAGAACAAATTATATATCGAGTAAATCACTTGAAAATACCGTACACTAAAAATAACCACAAACAAAATAAAAGACTCAAAAGACAATGTTCTTATAAATGTTATATTTTAAAATATATATTTCAAGTTAAATATTTTTTTGTAAAGTGAGCAAGTGAAATTCTTTTAAACGATATTTAAAAGTATGATAAGTCTGTTGAATTTGAGAAAAACAATGTTATTAAATGAATAGGAAACTCAAATGATTATACTGGTTACAGAATAAAGTAAACAAAATTATATAATAATATGGTGATAGGAAAAAAAAGGGAAGAAATATAATTGAAAGTTTTATATCCAGTAATCCTTCATCTACTGAATATTGATTATTTAGAGGGATTATGATTTTTTTATTATTATTTTATATTTTCAATGTACTTTTTCTTTAAATTTTTCATTCCTGTCGCTATTAATTTGTTCAACTTTCAAGACAATTATATTTCAATCTTCAATAATAAGATGAGAAGACTATAGAAATCAATATTTAAACACTAGCAAATTAATTTCATTGAATATATTAATGAAATCTTAGAAATAGAGTATGACATATATGAAAAGTTAAATTAGTAAATTACATCATTTGATTAATTGTTATCTTAAAAATCGTGAATTAGTTAAAACAATAAGGGTAAATTTCAAAAAAGTACCATGTGGTTTCATTCATTTGCAAAACGGGGTCTGAGGAATTTTTTTTTGCAAAAAGGGGTCTGTAATTTCAAGAAATTTTCAAAAGATGATCCGTGGTTTCAAAATAGTGGTGTTACATTGAATATTTGAAATAATTTAACATACTAATAGTTAAACCTTATTATTTAAAATTATACGTCATAATCTGAGTAAATTTCGGAAATATTTTTTATTTTTTATGATTTTTTAAAGTTCATTATCGTAATTTAATTAAAAAAAATATATAGACTATTCAAAAAATTACAAAATTTATCAATGATGTGTATTGTATATTTATGAACCATCTCGTAAAAATTCAGATAAAAACAAACAAGATTACCCATTTTCGTGATATAATTTATTAATGAGAAACCTCTATTTGCAAATTTTTCAAAATTACAGACCCCTTTTTGCAAAAATACATTCCTCGAATCTTATTTTGCAAAAGAGTGAAATCACAGGGTATTTTTTTCAAGTTTACCCAAACAATAATATTTAGCAAATAGAGGAAGTACTTTGATTTTAGGCTTTAATACATCAACACCCCCTAACGTTGGCTCAGAAATCCGAATGTCATCCTCAACTTTCAAAAGGATCAGTTACCCCCTAACTTGGCAAAAAATGACAAATTACTCCCTTAACTTGGTAAAAATGCACAAGTTAGCTCCCTCAACGTCACATGTACATGTAAGAATTTTGTTGGTTTGATTTTCAAATATTTCATTTTTCTTATTTTTCTCCCTCAAACTAAAAGTTGACATGTGACATTGAGGAGAAAAACTGGTGCATTTTTATCAAGTTTTGGGAGGTAATTGATCATTTTACCAAGTTATGGGGAGTAACTGATCATTTTGAAAGTTAAAGGTGACATCCAAAACATAGGAGTTTGATATGATTACGAAACATGATATAGATCCAATCAAAAAACGACACTTTTCTCACTTTTAATAATAAAGCACTAATTTTATTATGTGAATAAATACATCGAAAACATTTCCACCTAAAATACGATTTTAACAAAATTTAGAGTATCTTCTATAATCCTATAAAATATTTTCATATTCAGTTCTAACCGACAACAACTCATGCCTGGAGAAAGTATAAATAAACAAATATATTAGGGTAATATGTGTTTTTTATGTTGATCTTCCGTTACTAACTTTTTCATACAATTTTCAAACATATTTTGCATAATGTAGTGTTAAAAACTTATGTCTGCCAAGCTGTAGTAACTTAAAACCTAAATGTCAAACAAATAATCGTAATTTTACCAGCTGAAAAATCATGTAGTAGTAATATTGAACTTAATGTCAGACAAGAGGGCAAATGCCAACCATTTTAATTATAAAATAAACAACCAAATAATAGCCAATAACATTTATATTCTGTATCATTTTGACCAGTGACACTTTGGACACTCGACGTGACAAAATGTTATTGTTTGAATAAAATAATATAATTCAAACCAAGATAAGCACGTTATAACAAAATAATATTATTATAAATATTGCAATCCACTTTACTTGACATTGTTTGTATCGAAATCAATAAATAAATGCTAGGGGAAAATAAATTAGTTAATTTTACATCAAGGGAATATATTCCAATATTGTATTTACTAGTCTTTTTTCACTATCGTGAAGAAAATTACATTTTTCACACATTCCTTCAGATTAGATGAATCCCGAAGTATAATCAAATATTGAAAATAAATATAAAATTAATAGCTGACAATTTTGACGTGATTAAAATAATAGACAAAACTGCAAAAGAGATACAATTTTGTAATAATTTACTTTGAATACTTGACTTGTATATTCTTGTTTGTTTCATACTTTATTGATGAATTTCATGCTTTTTTGTTGGTTCTGTATTACAATAAATTTTAATAAAGGCATATGTTGAATCTGGAGCACCAAAAATTTGAAAATTTTCAGAAATTTATTCAAATAAGTTTGTTAAAAGATAGTTACATTTGAAGGCAAATAAATGTGCTGATATAATGGTGAATCACAGGGCTTCTGTTCCTCCTCAATGTCCTTTTTCCTGAAGATCCTATTTTGGAGTTGCTTGATGTTTTGTATGAAAGATCATTTCGTTTCCCAGACTTGACTTAGTCTAGAGTTGCTTTTTTCTTCTTCTTATCCAAAAATAATACTTATTAACATCAAAATCTATTAAAATGTAGTCATTAAATTTATTAGAATCTAAAATGATATTCTTAAAGTTTCACAGGCTTTCCAAGATTTATCATTATGCATATTAAAAACTAATTTTGAACAATTTAGAAATTTTAATTGAAAAGCAAATGATGTAAATAACAATACCGAACATAAACATGTAATTTTCATGATAAACAGAAGCTTAATAACGTGTACGATTATAATTGACCAAGAATTTATAAAACATCAGTTAGGAGTTTAACTAACAAAGCAAAATATAATTTGTTATCTTTTCATATTTTTGCGTATAATGTTTATAAATTAAAAATACTAGTCTAATGGTTGTTTAGTACCAAATATGTTATTTCACCACTTTGTTGGATGTTGGGAATTGACCAGCTATAGGGTTAGGTGGGATAAAGTTTCCATTTTAATACTTTTGAATTATTATTTAAAATTTATTAGACGCTAGCTGGACAATAAAATTTGTTTGGGAGAGTAATTGAAGAAGCCTATATTATGTTTTATTTTATTTTTCATTTTTTATGAAATATTGTAAAATTATAAATTCAAAAATATGTGAATTAATTATTAACTAATAAAAAATCTGAAAAAACGAAAAATATTTTGATCCAAAGTATCATGAAGTATTTTATCTGTTAGAGATTTAACAGAATTTCATAAGTTAACTGTGTATTGAGAATAAATCGGGTAGACGCTAACTTTCACAATAAAAGACTATGACAAGAGTTAAAAGTAGTTGTCGAGAAAAGAGTCTTCAAAATATATGAATTGGATCAACAAAAATATAACGACAATCCAGTCTTTTAATTAAGAGTCTAAATGCATTCAGCATACCCTCAATCAACTAAATATTATCATTTTTTTTAAGATGACAATTAATCGAATGAGATGATTTATTAATTTACCATTTTATAAATATCTTACTCTATTTTTAAGACTTCATTAATATGTTTAATAAAAACAATTTGCCATTGTTTGAATATTTTCCTATAATCTTCTCATCTTATTATTGGAGATTGAAATGTAGTTATCTTGAAAGTTAAACAAATTAATAAGAGTAGGAATGAAAAACTTTGAAAAAATTACATTGAAAATGTAAAATGATAAAAAAAAGAAATAAAATGTCAATATTAAATAAATGGAGGGAGCAGTTAAAGCACGACTAGTGTCAAATCTAGAATGCCAATTATAAAATATAACTTCTCTTACAATAAAGCAATATCTATGTAATGCTAAAAAAGAACCCTATCCGCCTAATAAGAGAGAGGCTCTCTAGATTTATTTTCCTTCTAATAGCAATTTCACTCTTAATTCTCAGCTTCGAGGAAGAAGGATCCATCCAGGTTTGTGTTTCATTCTTCATGTATTTTTTATTTTGTTGTTTCAATAATCTGCATATGTTCTTCTAATATTTCACTACGAGATTGTTATCTTCAATCATATATATGTTGTTACATACCTTGATCTTAATAATTTTACAAATTGGTTGGACTTTATTGTTTTTAAGGAAAAGATCCATGTTAATCTTCCTCTTTCAATACCTAGATATATCTCTTTTTAGCAAGATCGGTTCAGATCTACAAAGTAGGTCGAGTGTATGGAGTATGCTAGAGCTTTTATGGTGGTAAATTTTCAAAATTGTTAGTTGTAAGATTAAAAAACTACGATTTGCAACGTTAATTTATGTATTTTTTTGTTATGTTTTTTCCTATTCATTAGACGACAAGTTTATGTCTGACCCCCAATATGGCGGATTTTGTTTCTTTGATGGTGGTAAGATATATTTATATTATTTGATGTATATAATTTTTTTACTCATGTATCAATCAATATGTACTCCATGTGGAAAGTATTAATGATAATATTCATTTTATTTTAAAAAATAACTATAGCCAATTTACAATAAAGGATGTACGTTCTAGTAATCCTGTGATATTGTTAATACCATGATTTTCAGACTTGGGCAGGTCATCAAACCGGTAAAGGAAGAGTGTCGTGGATTTAAGAGTTCAACCGAATTAAATTGACAATCAAACCAGATTTTTATAAAACATGTTAATTTTTTATATTCTGATATCAAACATGTGGTATAAATTATATTACACAAGTTATGATATTCAATGTCAATGTTTATGATTTAAATTACAATTTTGTCATTAGTATTAAAAATCGGCTCGGTGAAATTAAAATTAGTATATGTTGGTGGTTATTACTACATTTTTATATGATGATGTTTGTTTGAGTTTCGTAGAAATCAATATATTAATGTTAAATAATTGGATAGTATTATTAATTAATTAAAAGAGTAAACTTTGAAAATATGCTTTATGGTTTGGTCATTTTGCAAAAACATGCATGTAGAATTTTTTTTTACAAAACTATACCTGTGGTATTAAACGTTAGCAAAAAGTTGATTTTTTCTCACACCATCTACATTGGTGACATGATAAAGGGAAAAATGGGAAGTGAAGTACTAGGACCACTATTAAAACCCAAAAGCTTAAGATTTCATTACTTTACATAATTTCTTTTCTTCTTCTTCTTCTTCTTCCCTAATTTCCCTAGAACCCTAATACACCATTGAATTCCATCTTCCCAAATTTCAATTCCAATTTATATCAACCTTCATCTTCCTCTCAAGTGTAATTTGTCTTCCATTTTTCATTAATTTGTGATTAATACTCATCAAGAATTCTGAAAGCCCTAAATATGAGTTCTCAGCAGGGTTCTCAAAGTTCAAGATCATCACGTTGAAACACAAGTTATAAAAGAGTTATATGTTATTGTGGGTTTATATCTCCTATGACAACAGCTAGGATGAAACGCAACAAGGGGCAGAGATTCATTGGCTGTGCAAGGCATGGTGAATTTGGGGCCTGCATTTTGTTCGAGTGGTTTGATCCTTAAAGTGAAGAAGTTGATTTTACTACAAAACTGAAGAATTGTGAATCTGAGTTGCTTTTAAGTGAGACCAAGGTAAAGAGTTTGGAACTAGAATTAAGAATTGCCATGGGTGAAGTGAAGAAGATGGAGGAAGCAAATGCGAAATTGAAGTCCAAATTACAAGTTGTGAAGATTGTGTTATGTGCTGTCTTCTTAGCATTAGTTATAAGGCCCTGTTCTCTTTACCTTCAATTTGGTTCAGTTCAGTTAAGTTAAGTTCAGTTAAGGTTTATTAAATTCAGTTCAGGATCATAAATTTTAATTTTAATAATGATTATTCTAATTAATTTTTAATAAAAATTAATTGTAATAATAATAAAAAGAAGAACGATGATAAAAATATTAATATAGAAAAATAATTATTATTTAATGTAGTTAATATTGATTATAAATATAGAAAAAATAATTTTTAAATAGTGATAATTACTAGTGTTATTGATATAATAATAATATTAATGTAACTATAATATAATAATATTTTTATTTATAATCATAGTATTAATTACTTAAAAAATGTGATATGGAATAATAAAATAAAAATATTTATTAATCAAAATAATTATTACTTTTTTGTAATCCAATAATAAATGAAAATTTGAATCCAAACTACAATATATTATAATAATTATTATTAGTTCACGTGTAATTGTAACAATAATTATTATTTGAATAATAAAATTTTAATTAAATGAATTTACGTATTATAAATTTTTTTATTATTAATGGTATTAAAATTGTTTTATTAATTATTTTATATAGGTAGTTATTAGTAATATTATTTGTAATGATTATTAATAATTTATTTATTTTTATATTTAACTGGTTTTACTATTAATTTAATAATTAAT
>CATIWQ010439984.1:0-29889 GCA_949673415.1 Euphorbia schlechtendalii
TCTTTAGACCTGGTTCCTTCCCTGTGGGTTCGATATCTTTTAAAACTACATCGCAACTATATACTTGCAGTTATCATCATTTTTCTATGTGATAAGGGGTATTGACAACACCTACATTTATTTGTGAACAAGTTTTTGGCACAGTTATTTGCCAATAGTTCATGAGATTTTTGAACCATTATAGATTAAACTTATCAGTAGAAATGTGGCAAACAAAACCCTAACGAGCAAATAATTCTCCAAATCCCTCAAAAGACCTTTATTCCTGTTCTATACAGGTCAAATCTCACAAGCATCACTCTGCAAAGATTCTTAGGAGATAATGCCTTCTTATAGGCATCTCCTTTCAAGGAAACCATTGGGTTCCATTAACTTGGGACTTGGATCAGATTAAAGGAACCCACTTTTTTTCTTGAATTTTACAAGAACTTGAAGAAATGCACTATGAGTGATGAAGAGCTCAGAACCACAGTTAAGGGAAAAGAAATTATTATTACTCCAGCTTTTCTTGGAAAGTTGTTAAACTTGAAGGATGAAGGGTTGGCTCTCAGGAGGGGATACAAAGAGTCAACCAGCTATGATAGAAAAGCGTATATGCCAGAAGGGTGGTTTGGGGAGAAGATAAGCACCCATATGCAACAGGAGCCTAGATATTGGCAGTTCATAATGGCACATCTTCTACTTCAGAAGATGAACTCCACCAATGCAGTATTAAGCTATGAGCGTTGTATTTTATTCCATCTGGTGGAGAAGAAGAGGGTTAACTAGCCCATAATCATCATGTAGCATATGCTTCACCATAAGTTCACACTTGGTGGTCTTATTAGCAGAATAGTTGCATCTTGTGAAATTAATTTCTCAGATGAGGATAGATCTCTAGGCAGCGAAATAGTGAAGGAGACTTTTTATAAAAAGGTAGATTATGGGATGAAGTGGGATAGGGAGGAGGCCCTGAAGAAGGATCAGATGAAGAAGAGAAGGGAGAAGGAGTTGAGGGCTGCAAAGAAGGGTAAAGGGGTAAAAGGGGTTGAGGAAGTCTCCTCCAAGAGGTAGAGGGAGCCTGTGCTGAAATAGGAGGAGATCCCTAAGGCAAAAAGAAGCTGAATCAGTAGAAGTAAGGCACTTGCTATTGAGGATGTGGTAATTTCTACTGAAATCATTGAAAAGCTCAAGGAATTTCCTATTCCATGAATAAATATCAATACGTGCCTAGGCCTATGGAGTATAACAGCTTAGAAGATGATAAGGAGGATAGGAGGCCAATTAGTGTTTTAAGAGGATAAGGGGAGATTTTGATCCAGATATGGCTATCCCTAGTGATGAAGAAGAAGAGAAAGTTGAAGAGAAAGAAGAGAAGGATGAGGAAAAGGAAGAAAAGGTGGAGGAAAAGGAGGAGAAGGTTGAAGAAAAAGAAGAGAGGTGGAGGAAGAAAAAGGCCAGAACCTATGGCGATACCGTTGTCTCAGAAGATGATCCTCAAAAGGATGATAAGATTAAGGCTATAAACCAGAGTATAGTGGAGGTCTTTACTCATGTACCCCAAAAAGGGGCAGTTAGAGATATAAGGATTGCTACTGAGGAGGCAGAGAATAGGGTTTTATCAGAAGGAAAGAGAGTGCCTACTCCAGAGGAGTTCATAGCAAAGATGAAGGAGAAGAGCACTTCTGAGATAGAGGAGGATGACTCAGAAGAGGTGGATGGAAAGGTCTTGGAAGGAACCTCAGTAGACTTTGACTTGGCCTTAGGGGCTCTTCTAGCGGCACCAAGCCCAGCCCCTCCAAAGGTGGCCAATCCTACAAACTTCCTACTGGAGAAGAAGCCACAATCTCCCCCTCTAGATCAACAGAAGGCTATCTTTGATCCCACTCATCTCTTCTCAACCACTCTTGAAACTCTAAAGAAATTCATGCCTTCACCAGGAGGATCTCCAACATCTAATGCCAAAGATCCTCTTGTGGTGGCAGCATCCATTACTCAAGAGGTGGTTAAGGGGCTTAAGGTTGAGGCCAAGAAGGAAGAAGTAGCTGAGGCCAAGAAGGAGGAAGCTGCTGAGGCCAAGAAGGAGGAAAAGGTCAAATAGAAGGAAGGGTCCGATGAGCAATGTCTGCTGAAAGAGAAACTGCCAGAGGAAGATCAGTTCCTATCGGCTCTTAAAGAGGATGAAGTTTAGAGAACTGTAGTGGTTAAATGAGGTATTTAACCATTAGCATCAGATCCTGCTGATGAATTTATTTCCATGGCCTGCTCGGTATTTACCAACCACATTATTAGGCCAGAGGATATAAGGGAGGAGGATGTTGAAGAGGAAGAAGAAAAGAAGAAGGATGAGGAAGTTCTACTGGAGAATGTAAGTGAGGAAGATAATGATGATATTCAGATCATAAGGGAGTCCAAGACTCAGCCCAAGCCAATTTCTCCCTACCAACAACAACCAACCCTTCATCAATAACAACAACATGTTCCCCATGTTCTAAGTGGTCTGGTGGATCCAAATAGTACATTAACTCTCATCCCCAGACCTCCACAGCAAAGGATTGATGGAGATAAGTCCCTCAATAGCAGAGGATGGATGATAGGAGATTGTGCTAAGGGAGGAAATGATTATGTCTTAGTTCTTGTCAACTCTCTCCATCACATGGGGAAAACGCTTGATGATCTCCTCACAGTGGCCCTTCGCCTCAATGATTCAGTTGTGGAAATCAAGACAGCCCCCTTTAACCACCAACTTGCCTGGAGCGTAGTTCTCATCTCCGAGCAGGCTCAGATAATCATGGAAAGAGTTGATAAGATTCCTCTTCCTTTTAAATTAGCTCAGAGCTTATTCAGCATCTGCAGCCTCTCATGGAGACCAGGCTCAGCAACTACATTGACATCAGAGATGCTCTGGTAAATCTGCACGAGATGATGGATATGGGAGAAAGGGTTCTTGAATTGATCCATGATGAAGTCAATGGGATAAAGGGAGAGTCCCAGAGGCAGGTAACAGAAGTCTTGTCCTCTCTGGGGACTGCCTTTGAGCCACTTCAATAGAATTCTTCATGGGGCTAAAGGATGAAGTCCAGGTGCTCAGGACTCAGAGTGCCCTCTATCTATAGCAGCAAGGAAAAATCCAAGGTAGTTTTGATGAGATGCTGAAGCAAATGAATGATTTCAAGGTTGAAACTCTCAAGGCTATTACGGATTAAAAAAGGGAGCTAAGGTCTGAGATCTTCAAGGCTGTTGAAGATACTCACAAGAAGATCACT
This sequence comes from Euphorbia schlechtendalii, assembly GCA_949673415.1. Classification (NCBI taxonomy): domain Eukaryota; kingdom Viridiplantae; phylum Streptophyta; class Magnoliopsida; order Malpighiales; family Euphorbiaceae; genus Euphorbia; species Euphorbia schlechtendalii. The sequence continues at coordinate 3,246 of CATIWQ010439984.1, forward strand.
GACACCACCTTTACTTAGAAGAATGAGGCTGTTGATGAAGTAGATGATTAACTAAAGAAGTATGCTGCTGCCCTTACCAAGACCACTGTTGAAGCTACGGATATTATGGTGGCAAGGAATGCAAGCACCTTCGAGGCCCTTCAGAAGAGCATTGATGGGTTAAGCAATCATATTGGTGGCCTATCTCTCCATTCCTTATGCTCACATGACATGGTGGTTGTTCCTTTCTTGCAGCATCTGGAAAATGGGCTTAACACTCAGTGGATCTGGAATCAGAAGGCTCTCTAAGTTATTCTTGAAAGAATCTTTCCTTCTATCCCCAGCAAAGCTATAAGGTTGATTCAGCAGATAGTCCCTCCTCTTCAAGCAAATGCAAAAGCTGTTCATGAAGTTATCCAAAGGTTTGGGCTTGATGAGCGGAAGATTGTCGCTCAACTTGTTGGCACTGAGTGGAGGGAGAAAGACAAGCTCAACTTCAAGGACATTTGGGAAAGATGGATAATTTCCAACTAAGTTAGTAGCGCCATGGAGATAAATCAGTAGGAGGAGACTCAAGATGAATTCTTAGCACCTAAGGAAAAACCATTGTAATAGAATTCATTGTAAAAACTTGTAATCCATCTTTTGTGATCAATAAAAAGTTTTACATTTCCTCTAAAGTACAACTCTTCGTTGTACTGACCTCCGTGTATGTCATTAAATAAAAACTTAGAACTTAAGCCTTAGACTATGAGGGAGCTAGTATATCCTATGCTTGACTTCACTCAGAACCAACAAAATGAGGGAGATTGTTGGGTTCTGAAGCTAGATTAATTAAGTTTTGCAAGTTCTGAGTTCACAAGTAAGATTAATTAAGCTTTGTAAATTCTGAGTTCAGAAGCAAGTTTCCTAAGAAGCACCAGGATATGTCAGTAGAGTTGTGGATCCTCAGAAGCAATTAAAGATCAGAAGAACATTCAAGACTCAGAACCTTAAGAGACCCCTCTGATGAACCTCAAAGATCAACTTAGTCTTTCGACGCTAAAAGTTAAGAAAGCTGACCTTGCATTTAATGCTGCCGCGCACTCTGTCCCCAAGTCTACTACAACACAAAGTTTGTTGCAAAATCAGAAACAAAACACATTCCTACAAATTTGATCTACATTTGTTGTACAAAGTGGGTCCCAAAATCAACCTAGCACAGCATGGCGTAAATCAAAATTGGATGAGCCATTCTAATAGATTGCTAACGGAAATAAAATTGAGAGACAACAGTAGATTTCTTGGCAACGGTCTAAAATCAATGGAAACATTCTCTCCCTTTATAAAATGATGATTTCTGCCATTGGAGAAGGTTGCCGAATTAACGAAAAGAATCCAAGAGTGAACAAAATTCTCAATACCGCTACAATGTTCTTCTAGCAAACATTCAAATCTTACTTGTTTGTATTTGAGCTTACTGAAACAAATTTCAGAAGCTCAAAAAAATTATCTTTCTATAAACTGTTGTAAATCACACTAAGCTAAGGGTAAGTTAGTGTGAGGGAGCTTGAAAATCTCATAAGGAAGGTACTTTAGAGAGAAGAAGCTCAGAGCCTCAGATGCAGAAGGACGGTACTACTGTATTGGTATAGCTCATCATAGGCCAAACTATTGGAAGGAACTTCAGTCACAAGCTATAAAGGCTTTTCACCAGAAGAAAAGCCACTAGTGAAATAAATCTTGGACAAGAGATTCCAAGGACTAGATTAGGCAAAGGTTGAACCAGGACAAAAATCCTTATTTGTAATTTCTTTTACTATGCTTTACTTTGTGCACATTGCTATTTTAAAATCAGTTGAAAAGGGGATTTTGAGTATAACAGATTTACTCAGAATACATTTCAGAAGCTAGAATTCTACTAACTTCTGAAAGTAAAGTGAAAACATGAAAAGGGTCATTCACCCCCCTCTGACATATTCTATCACCCTACTGGGTCTTACACCTTCGGATATTGCAATTTTTAAGTAATGCAATTTATAGATTAAGCGGGTGGTTGCTTAAATCTCAAGCCCAAGCCTACTTCTATAAGATGACAATGCGCCATCCAACAGTTTAACTATCATCTCGGGAGGGGCAGATAAAAAGCGCTTAGTTAAATCTAGATTCCATAGCCCTTGCAGCTTATCCTCAGCCTAAATTGGGATGCGGGAAACGCGAAGGAAAGCCTCACTAGGAACAATGGAGATGGATTCTCCAGGAAAGGAAACCCTAGCATGGCATGATACTCCTCGACTAAGGGGCATATCTCAAAGTCAGCAAATTAGAATATGTGAGTGGCCAGATGCCAGAACCTCAAAGTAGCACGAACAAGGGTCGTATTCATAGGCTTAGAAGTAAGGTATTGGAGGCCTCCCAGCCCAAACTTCTCAAGCCTCGGCCAGTCTGGCTTCTCGATGTTGCGAAGAAAAGCTCTAAGTCGCTCGTTGTGTGTCACCATTAGTAAATTAAAAGATATTCCTTAAGACCGTGGTTGCCTACACACATTAACAAGAAACATCAGCATACTACATTCATTCATAATTAACACGCACACAAACATTCACATCAAACAAGCATTCATATTCATAAACTAAAGGAATAGCAACAAGCAAAGACCTGGCATGCAATAACCAAAGTCGAGTTCTTTTTAATAAAACATGATTTGTTTTGAAGTTCTACAAAACTTTCTAAAAAGTTAGAAAATAAAAGAAGGTTGAAAAGCTCTTAAGCATGGATCGCCTATGCGTCACCTCCACCCACCTTCTCGTCCTCTCCAAGCTCCATGAAAACAATATTGCAATCTCTAGGATGTAGATATCTAGGGGCGCCCACCGTAAACCCATGAGTAGGGACATCAGAGGAACGTCGAGCATAAAATCTGATAAGTGTATAATTACACTTATTATCATTATAATTTTACACACTAAACACTATATTTTAAGTCATTTTTATACTTCATATAACAGATTTCACGTGGTATGTAGTTGTTTTTTATGCAAATGCAGATACTAGGTAAATCTTGGGAGTAAATTAATGATCAAAAGTGGAATTCTATGAAAAAAGAGTGAAAAAGGTGCAAAAAGATGCGTGGAACTTAAAGATTTGGCTTAGGATCGAAACTGTTAAAGATCGATGAAGTTGCAAGGAGAATTCTAAAGAAAATGCATTTCATGGTTGTGATAATCACTCGCAGTCACGACTTGTTCTTCTTCAGAACAGAAGTCTTCCAATCAAAGATTCACGGTCGTGACATGTATATCGCGGTCGCGACTTGGACAGTTTTGTAGTTTTATCTTCTTAACTACCAACCGCTAGATTAGCATGATTAACCGCCATCAACTACCAACGAAATGACACTTATCAGAAGTCAACCAATCATGAAAAGGTGCCTATCCATTGTGGATTAGATTGAAGCTTCTCAACCAATCATAATGAAGTGATGCAATCTTTCACCAATAGACGTGACTCTTCGTTTGGATAGACGCAACACTTCGAACTCTATAAATAGGGCTGCAAACCTTACAATTTCGTGCATCACAGTGCAGTGATATAGAGAGAAAATATTAGAGTGCATGAGTGAAATATAGTGTGTGTATAGATAGTGAATAGAGCGATTTTTGTATAAGTGTACTTGCAAATCACTTATCAATAAAAATTTTTGTTCTTCAATATTCGTTTGTTCGATATTCGCAAAGAATAGCATCCTAGCGGAGAATCTATACGAGCCGAGACCAAATTCAAAGCAGACGCAGGAATTGCGGGAATTGACAACTCCCATTAAAGAGTGGATACAGTTTGATCAACTTTAGCTTTCACTTGCATACCTTACAACTTTGCTTTGCTTTCTGGTTATACTTTCTATTTTAAAGTTTGTGATATGTCTATGTGTCATAATGTGTATTTCATGTTAAGTCTTTTATATTCATCAAGTTTTATGCATTGGAGTTAATTTTAAGAGTAGTTTCGGGGTTAACAATATTGTGTATAATCATTGGATCTGTGATATAACGTTGTTTAGTGAGCCAACATTTTTGGAATGGTAACTTGATAAATGTGGCTATGTGAGAGCGACCCGTACTAAGCATAGTATTGATGTTGTCCAGGTTTATTTAATCGTCTTAATTCGTTTACGCTAGGTTTAGAAAAGTCATTTAATGTGTTGCTTTGCGGCGAATAATTGAACATCTGAATATTTAGAACCAAGTCTGTTAGATTAGTTTAGTGAATCGTAACATCTTTGTTGAACTTGCATGCTTTCTCTGCTATCCTTATTTCATAGGGAAAATCTATATATTTAGATTCTCTAATCTTTCATACCTATATATACTCGTTCTTCATTCTAACCCTCCTACCCAAAATATCAAACTTATTTTATTTTCTTTATTTTATCTTCCTTGTTGATCTTTAGAGCTAGTCCTTTCTTGTGGGATTGATATCTTTTAAAACTACATTGCAACTGTATACTTGTAGTTATCATCATTTTTCTATTTTGATAAGGGGTATTTACAACACCTATATTTCACGTGAACAAGTTTTTGGCACTATTGATATACAGTCGAATCTTGTAAACAAACTATTAAACTTATCAGTAGAAAAGTGGCGAACAAAATAATCCCAACCACTAGTAAGAAACTACCAAACACTCGTCTCTCCACCTAGGGCGGATAGGTTAGGTTGATAGGAGTGATTAAAGTCCTTTGTAGTAGCTCTAACCTACTCTCCCTCCGCCTGAAGCCGATTAGACTCAGCAATCCTCCACACCATCTCCTAATGACGAGCATCCAGGGACTAGTAGCATTCCTCGAGCTCTCGATAACGCCGCTCATAATCATCCGTCCCCACAGCCAGCGCCTGCAATCATGACATACAAAGATCACAATCGCATATATTACCATGAAGTTAAACATACACAATACATTGTTGAACCTAAGTTAATAGTACCTCACAGTACTTATAATATTTTGGAAATAACAAACAGTATAGGATAGTGAAATTAATTGAGTACTAAGTAAACTCTTAATTAAACAAGTTTACTTGAGTTGGTTTAAGGGAAAACAACTCAGTTTGTTGAATTTTTAATTAAATTATGTCTTAAAGTAAGAAAAGCTTTGGAAAGCTGAGTGCTACATAGTTTACAAGATATATACTCGGCGAAGCTAAGTAACTTTTATTTATTAAAAGCTGAGTTCTTTAGCACTTAGAGAACAAAATGACACATATGCTTTTAATGCTGTCTGTGAGAGAAAGAATATTCATTTGATGCTTTTCAGGAGAAAAAGCGTTGAAATTAAATAATATATTTTAATTGGTCCTCACAATGAAAAGGTGTCGGTACGGAATGTTGGAGACTCCTCGCTAAAATCCAAGATAAAAGGACTCCTTTGACATGCGCCGTTTCTTAGTGTCTCCGCGCAATTCTGCAACGTAAGCAATCATACAAATCCAAAGTCTCCATGTTGCATCTCGCGCACCTCTCTATCAGAATGGAATTGCTTGAAGTAAATGATTTTTTACGCATAAAGATTAAAGGTTTAATCTCGCGCTTCAATGTTCGAAATCTCTGTCTCTAAACATCATGGAATTTGTTTTAAACGAACAAATTTAAACCTGTGAAGGGAAGAGAAATTGTAGATAAAGTCAGGACGAGAAGTTTGCAATGGCTACTTCCAAGAACTTCAAGTATAAATAGAAGACTGGAGCAAATTTCAAACTTGGTGAATTACCTCGAATTTCTTAAGAGCTGAAATACTGTCAAAATATTCACAGCATTCAGAAATTCCAAATCAAGCATTCTAAGCAAACACAAATCGATTAATCTCTTTGTGATAGAGATAATCAAATCTTAAATTTAACATTATAAAAGGATTCAACGATTGTTATAAGTTGAATTCCTTAGTTTATATTTTCTATTCAAATCTGAGTGACGATTTAGGAAGGTACCTAAATTGTGGTTTGAGAGGTAGTTAGAAAGGAAGGTACTTTCTGTAATCGATTCTACCTGCTGTAAAGGTCTCTCCACCTAAAGAAGGAAGGAAACACTAGTAGATTAATGCTCGGAAAGGAATCAGGGAACTAAAGGTAGGCTCGAGGTCAGACTAGGATAAAGTCTCAAAGTTTTAAGTTTCTAACCGATGACAAAAATGACAAAATTGACGTTTAAAGAACAAGGGTTGGAACATTCCCTTGTTCAAGATTGTATCTTGCACCCATTCATGATGAATATGCACATGTTATATCCTCGAAAAATTGTCAGTGGAAGCATCTCAACATAATCTTTGATTTTCTATAGTATCTACTTGCAAATTTTAAGATGCATTGACGAATAAAATGCATTTTGAAAATGAACATAAAAGAAGTAAATAAGCATTCCCAACAGATTTTTTTTATTATCATTTTTATATTTCATAAAAAATGAGGACTCTAGGGCGATTGCGTATCTAGGGAAAATCTTCCTCTGATTCTTTCCGCCAGCCTCCATGCCAATCTGCCACCTCATCTTGTTAGATCATAGGATGATTTTCTACTCAGTTTCAATCATCAAACCCTCACAATGGCCGCCTCTTCTTCGTCTTCCTTGCCAGCCCAACCACCATTGTACACCACGGTGGTTAATATCATGCTTCATGCCTCCTTTAATACGGAAGGAAGTTTCTTACAAGAACTTTCAATCATTTTAGCTTGTTGATGGGTGTTATTCGAATTAGGTAGGCCAATATTGTCTTTCAATTAGCTTTGGTGAAGGAGATCAGAGATTCTGCTAACGGCCTGAATTGCATAAAGTGGGTGTTTAATTTGATTAGTGTTAATTTGGTGTGTTAATTGGGCTGATGTAAATTTGGTGGGTGAATAAACATTAATTTGATGATATGAGAAGATGATTTTTTTAATAAGGGTAAAATAGAGAAAAACACGGATGACACTAAATAGTTATGTGCGGTAAATAACAACACTTCAGTTAAAATCTCTTAGGATGTTTCCGAAAACATGATCAAATTGTGTGAAAACTCTCTTATTGGAAAGAAGTACATTAAGCAAAAGGGAATCTCCGTGGGAGCTTGATGACCTAACAATGCATTTAACATATATTTGGGGCATGAACTGTGCTTGGAGAATAGTTTCATTAGGCAGTGGTTTTAATCATACCATGTTGGGGTCATCAAATTCAAAAAGTGACATTTTGAATGGAGGAAGCTTGAATTTGAAGCCTGGAATTTTTAGGTTACGACGGTGGGTTGCAGGCTTTGATCCCTATGCACAAAAATCGTCGAATGCTCAGGTTTGGGTTTGATTTCAATGGTTTCCATATGAGTGTTGGGATGCTAGTATCCTTGCTAAGTTGGCCCTTCGTTGGGTCTTATAATGCATAGAACTAGTTTTTTTGGGTATTATGCTCGTTTATTGATTGAGATTGATTTAATGTAGATTTATTTCAAACGATTAGGGAAATAACATGATTTACATTGACGGACCTACGTGTGTCGCAACAAGGATCCGGGCTCCCCTCAACTTTGATATATATTATAAATAGGTATAAAAGTAAGAAGAAGTTACACTAGTTCAACAAACAAGGGTGTTAAAGTATGTGTTTTTTTATCAATGACGCAGGTTACCAAGAAAAGAGTCATTTGACTTGGCAAAATAATAAAAAAAAATGAGTGACCTAGCATTCGAGTTTTGGACATTAACTTTCATGTCTTATCACACCATTAAATTCATGGTGTGTCCCTTGTTATTGTATTTCATGCCTTATCACGCCATTAAATTCATGGTGTGTGTCCCTTTGTTATTGTAAAATTTTTTTTTAATTATTCTTTATATTCTCTTAGCTACTACCTTGGTTATATATACTATAATTACTTTAACGAAAGTGATGAAAATTGGAGTATGATTGATGAGCGATTAAATATTTTAAAAAATGGATCCGCCCCTCGTTATGTTGGCCATCTTCCATTTATGTGGACAAAATAGTCATCCGAACATAAGAGGAACGAAGCATACAATGAGACACTAAATACCATAATCTTCCAACCTGATTTGTTAACAACAAGATACAATTACAACATCCAAAGTCTACACAAGGATTCAACTTTAAGCCGATGCGGTCTAGATTTCCGATCCACACATGATGCTCTACTCATAAACTCCCATGCTTCTTTTTCAAATCCTCATTCTCCTTGTTAAGAAAATGAACTCGAGATTGTAGGATGTCCATCATCGCATGAGCGCTCATAATTTCCAGCTTCAACGTCTCCCTCCCAGCAGAAATCTTGCAGATCTCGCTCTGCAAATAATCGATGTACTTCATGCAGCTACTATGGCCCGACCAAACATCGAGCTTACGAGGAGGCCTCTCCCGTGGCATTAGAGAGAATTCCAAGAGCGCAGATATTGCGGTTGTTGTGGATGAGGTGTGATCTTGAGTTGAGTTGTCCGAAGCGTTTGAACGATTATTGGGCTTCCTTCTCTTATATTGGAGTATGGGAAATGGCGCTTCTGTATTCAGCACGCAAGGACAGCTGTCATCTCTTTCAGTCTTGCATGTGACTGAATTTTCCCCGTCCAAATTTTCACTGTCTTTTGGAACCTCATTGATGTTGAGATTCGTAGAATGATTGTAATCCTGCAAGAGATACCAAATTTTGTTATGCATTTCGAACATGCCCTTGAATTGTGACATTGATCTAACAAATGAATTACATTCTACAGATCAAAATTCAATAAAATGGATTTTTTAACAGAGTTGATTGATTTTTTTGTAGAAATATATATTTTCCTATATCTACAACATATTTAAACTACAGCCTATTACCTATGTCGGATATCATATCACCAGTTTCTACAATTCTACCCAGTCGAAGATAAAAACAGAAGAATGAAATCAAATCTAAATAATAAACACTAGAGACATAAAGAAGAAAGTTACATAATTAATTGTGATATGTAATCAAGAAATTAAAAGCTAAATACCCGAATTATATTTTCAGTAGCAAGGGAATAGGTTTCCTATTCCTCATCATTCCAACTATTTATTTTACCTCATAGCCATTTGCAATCTAATCTCACATATGTTGAAGATAATGGGGGAAAAACTTTTGCACTAACCCACAAAGATGGAATCATGCTAGTAATGGACACTGATGAGTACTGATCGTCTAATTATGACAGGATCAGCACAAGAATAAAAAAGATTTTCTTACTATTTAAGAAAGGTACGCGTAATGATCCTAGGCTCCGTGAGGGAAATTAATAAGTTTGAACTTTCTCAACTATGGTAGGATGAAGTTACATTTGTTATTAGGAAAACTTATTAATTCATTTATAATCAACTATGTTTTTCACAAAACCATCCATTTGACAATTTAGGAACGAATATGAGATCATTTTAAAAAAATTTTAGAGAAAAGTAACTTTGTAGAAATTTGTTCCTTTTCTTGCGACACGTTGCAAAGGAGTTGGATTATTAGTGCAAATACCATAGTTTTTAGAGGCGCAAGAGGGCCAGGCGCGCCCAATGGCGAGGGGCAAGGCGAGAAACATGCCTCAGATACATTAGGCGCAAAAAAATTTACAAAAAATATTTTCCTTACAAAGTGAAGTTAAATGCAATAACATAACAAAAAAGAACTAAGAGAATTGTTAGAGGTACATATATATGTAAAACTTACATTTTGCATTAGGAATTCTTAGCCTAAATAGGAATTGAATGAGGAATATCTAGCCTTAATTTTTTTTTTTATTAAAACTCTTGAAAATAGATGGAAAACACATTAAAGTAATTTAATACCATTAAAAACAATTCTAAGAGGCATATATATGTAAATTTTACATATTGTATTATGAATTTTCTAGACTTGAGTTAATTTAGCTTTAATAAGAACTGAATTGGGAATACCTAGCCTTACTTTATTATTAAAACTCATAAAAATAGATGTAAAAACATATTAATGTAGTTACTTGTATCTCCAGCTATGGTTCCTTTTACTTTTGGCATAGAAATTATTTTTAGAGCTACCAAACTAGACTACATTTGGGACTATATAGTACCAAAAAGGAAGCCCATAACAACTAGGTATGTAGTTTTGGATAAAAACATGCCAACTGCAAATTTGAATCCCAAAACTAGAACCCATAATCATTTCATCATATTACAACAACAATAGGGTAGCCAAGGTACAGTCCAATAATTCAGAAAATAGACTTAGAAAGACAGAAGCATGCTGACCTGGCCACCACAATTCCTTTCAGAACAATTTCCGTTATAAGCATCTCCGCCTGGAATAAAAGTATTCTCACCATCGTCCCACTCCTCCTCTATAAAAGGAGCATAACGGTTTCCATTCGGTGGTCCGATATTATTCTTGTGAAATACTCTACACAGCACATATGAATCGGTCTTCACCCAAAACGAACAAGAAAAACGAGTAAATCCAAGTGAGGTTACCAATACTGAAGCAAAGCCAGGTACTTTGTTATAATAACAGTAACATTTGTTAACATTCACATAATTGCACTTTTGACTTATACACCATCCTAAAGTTTCCAAATTTGGGTAACTGTCAAAAAGTCCAGCATACGGCTAAATACGACAAATCTTATTTATATCAATTTAAAATCCAAAGTTAAACATAATATTCAATGCATAAACTTTACATGATTATATGGCAGGGCAAGGAAATGACAAAAAATCTGCATATTGTCGCACCTGGGTGCCTCCAAGTCTTTCTAACTCTTCATCAAGAAGTCGATATTCATGCATGACCCAGTTGGTGCGTTGTCCCCCAGGGGCCCGCCCACTGTGAAACACGAGTGTCTTTTTCATTGCAATAATTTGGGAGCCCTGGCGAACCTCCCTGTCTTTCCCAGTGGCTTTCCAGTACCCTTTATTTGTTGATCTGTTCATTCTTGCTCCATTCCCATACTTCCTATCTAATGCACTATAATAGTACCACTCTTGGTCTCTGCTCGTCAACATTGCTTTATCTACCATTCCACAACGTAACTTTTTGAAAAGCTACTCAATTACACTTCACAAGGAGATGTAATTACGATAGAAGTTGACAAAGAGAAACTAAAACAGATAATACGGGTAAAATCCAGCCTAAGAAAAGGACCTTTTTTGGTCCTTCCTCAACTATAACATTATTACAGTAAGCGCCATTATCAAATTGGGTCTTCCCGCTACTCGATTCGTAAATTTCACAGATAAACACAATGAAAGCCTCAAATTTGACAGTACATTATGGCCCAAATGGGTAAAATTTCTATAGCATTGCGCCCAAATTGGTAACAGCAGTTAACAATGAAAACCTAGAACTATATATTAGACAAATTCACAGGCAACAACTCTAAAATTTTCCTTGCATTCAAACACTAAGAAGCTTGAAAATCAGTCTCTCAGTTGCAAAAGGATGCAAAGACATGCAAAAACATGTTACCTATTCGATTAAGCAAGCAATTGAAGAAATGAACAAGGAATAACCTGCAAGGTCCCATGGCTCGTTCTTGTAGATATCGACTTCAGATATAGCACTGAAACGAACAGGTTTATTAAAAACCTTCCGTTTCAAGTAATAGATGACTAATTCTTCATCGGTAGGATGAAATCGAAAGCCAGGAGCCAAAGCGGTGGTTTTCATAGAAGCGGATGGTGCCGCCGGCGGAGGAGATTGACTGGCCATCGAGAGAGAAGAGAGTTAGGGTTTACTGAGAATGGAAGATGATAAGACGAGTAATTAATTGACAGAGAAGAAAACTGAGGGTACCTTAAATTGCAAGCAATTTGGGGTTTTTGCTTCTTTGTTTTCAGTCGTTTATTTTTTCCTTTGTAAAGTACTTTCGTCTATCTGCAAGGTTGTTGGTATTTATTAGAAAATGATTCTAAATTTATTCTCTTTTACTTATTCTTTATAATATAACAGTTTTTTAACTTTCAAATGACAACTTAGTTTCTGAAAACAGACTTATAAGTCACTTATAAATAGTTGAAGTGTTTCTGAAAACGATTTAAGTTAATTATAAATTGTAGAATTTGTTATAAATACTAAAAAGAACATACACTCTTTATTATATAAAAACTAATTTGTTTTATGTGTAACTAAAGAATTTATTTCTCTATATACATTAAACAATTCATGATAATTTATTACTCCCCCATCTACTAAATATCGATGTTTTAGATGTATTTTGATTTCTCTTTTATTGTCATTTTGTATTTCTAATGTATTTTTCTCTAAGTTTTCCAATTCTACCCCTATTAATTTGTTCAACTTTCAAGATAACCATATTCTGATCTTCAATAACAAAATGAGAAGATTATAGAAATCATTATTTAAACACTAGTAAATTGTTTTTATTAAACATATTAATGACGTCTTGAAAATAGAGTATGACATTTATGAAAGGGTAAATATGTAAATTACCTCATTTAGTTAATTGTTATCTTCAAATTATGAAATTAGTTAGCACGATAATATTTAGTAGATGGAAAGAGTAATAAATATCACAAATCAAATAGAGAAAGAAAAATAATTTTCATGAAAATATAAGCAAGAACAAAGAAGAACAATAAAGGTAATTGGTTCATCAACAAGAAATTGGAAAAAGACATATTATAAAATAAAATAATAATAAATTTAATAAAATTTTTGGACAAATAAGTAGCATACCAATTATGCTATTCAATGACAATGTAATCTAGCAGTGGCAAAGAAACCTCTCTGAGCAAAAGATGCTCTATTTTTATGGAAAAAAATGCTCTATTTCGGTAGTAATCACTTTCATAAAGGAACAGTTTCATAGCTTCATCTGTAATCACTTTACATTGTCAAACACTATAAATATTTATAGAGTAATGTTAGCTTACAATGACTTGACGAAAAGATTTATATGCGAGAACAAAACATTTTACAACAAATTTTTCAGGCATAATTTAAGCAATTTCATTAACAAGCATATCCCTCGTAGCCATCTAATAGTGAATGTCTTCTCCTTGACTATGAATATCTCCTTGGACATATGTGTTTGTTGCATCATCATCATTACGAGGTTGATATGATTCTTGTTCAGTTGTTTCAAATGCAATATTTGGAACATTTTTCTTTCTCATATAATTGTGTAATGTCATTGGCCAATACAACATCAACTTGAGTGGCAAAGCTATAGTTGACATTAAAGTCTCTCAAAATCGATCACCTTGCTTTCCATACACCAAAAGTTCTCTCCACAATATTTTTATACGATGAATGCAAAAAATTGAACTTCTCCTTCTTACCTCGTGATCTTCGAGTTGAATATGTTTGTGCACAACGAAAATCTTGTAAATGATAACAGATATGTTGACCTTTATAAGGAGCCATGAATATGTGCATAACCTACATCAACTAAATAGTATTTGTTATTCTCTAGTAATGGAAACTTTAGTTCTGTGCATCTCAATGCATCTAAAAGAATTTGGCTATCATGAGCAACTCCTTCCCAACCAGCAACTACAAATGTGAAATACATGTTGAAGTCAACAATTGCTAATTTATTTTGGGTTGGGTACATCTTTCTGCCAATGAATGATACCTCAAAACCACGAGATAATCTTGCTTTAACATGAGTACCATCAATGCACCAATGCAATCCTAATAAACAATAAATATATATTATTAGATTCAAACAAATTATTGTGTTTACATAATATATACTTATAAAATCAACATACCTTAAACACTTGATATTTTGGATGTTGAGGTTAATGATAACCATTGCCTTGATTATATTGAGAATGTGGACAAATGATATCACCGGCTAACAACTTTACAGCTTTCAATACACGATGAAAATGATAATGTATAGTTCTACCTGAGTTGATGAATAACTCTTGCAACATTCCGTTGCTACGGTTGTGTGCACATGTAATAAGGAATATGTCCACTTCTTCTTATATAGACATTTCTTGTTTCGGTTGTCAACTATACTTGTTTTGCACATCACACAAATAAAAAAAGATAGATTTGTTCATTCTAAAATCTTGATAACAACGCTTATCTTGACTGTTCAATATTTTCATAATAAGCATATGTCATTATAGGATAGATGTACGAACATGCACTTTATCTACGTAAGTTGTACAGTATAAGAAAACTGATGCACATGTGTAATTTTTCAACCTATCCCACTCTTCATTATCCACAACACTTCAAGCCTCCCTAGTTGCAAGAATATTTGAATTAGACATCCTATAAAAAACAAAGTTGTAAAGTGTTACCAACACAAATAACAAACATAATGTATTAAAAATAAAAAATCTCATTTAATAAATGCAACAAACACATAACACAACTTTATTTACATAAAAAGTTCAACTTCAATCCCAAAGTACATAAACAATTTAAGGAACAAACATAATATTAAAGATGTTTAAACATAAAACACAAGCCTTACCACAGTTGCAATCTAAACACTCAGATTACTTATAATTTTCATCATATAGAAACTATAAGAATCCAATATGCTCATTATAATTTGGTAGACCAACAAACATTTTCGTAATATTTTTCTCACCAAACTTTAGTACACCATAATATTTAACTACTCTAAATAGTGAATAATCAGGGAACCATTTAAAATATCAAGAAAATATTGAATTGTTGGTCCTTGTGGTAGTGGGGCTGATGTACCTACTATACTTCTACTTTTCATCATCTCAGCAAGGTCACATATACTCTCTTTTAGAGTAGTAGCTGCAATCACTTTTTTCTTATCTTGCTTGTTACTACTTGTTGGACCTAGTTGGGTGATAAATAGGTCGAAGGGGGGGGGGGGGCGGTGAATGACTCTTTTCTGAGTTCTTTTCACAACTCAAAAGTTGAGCGGAAGTTACTTCTGAAGCTTCTTCTGAGTGAATAATTATTTGGAAATTTTCACTCAAAGCCCCTTTTTGATTCAGATGATTGTAAAGTAATTTTAGCTTTAGTGGATGGTGAGATGAATGCAATGATAGTAAATATAAGAGAGTTAGAAATGTGCAAACATAGATTTTTATCCTGGTTCAGCCTTTGCCTAAACTAATCCTTGAAGACGCTGTCTAAGATTTAATCCACTATTGATTCTTCTTTTGGTGAAGAAATAAACAAATACAATGCTGGTTGAAGTACTATTCAACAACCATAGTAGAAGTGAGCTATACCAATACATAAGTTCCTTCCTTCCTGTATCTAAGGCTCAGAGCTTCTTACTCACAAAGTACCTTCCTCTTAAGTCTCTAAGCTCCCTCACACTAACTTATCTACCAAGCTATATTTAGAAAGAGATGAAAGAGTTTCTGAACTTTGTTTCAGTGAAAACTTAGTTACAAATAAATATGAAAGATTGTGTTTTCTTTTTGTGATTCAAAAGGGAAGAAGTTGTAGTTGTTTGATAGCTTGATTGCTCTTTTGAATTGTAATACTTCATCAACCTTCTTCACTTGAAGATAACATCCTTTTATAGAGGGAGAAAATTTTTTCATTGAGCTTGGAGTCTTCCACAAATTCTACCCATTGTGGCTAAGGTTTTTCTGTTAGAATTCCATTTAGAGATGGCGAGCCTCAAGTGAATCCGCGCAATCTCTAGCAAAGAGATTCTTGCTCCCTACAAATTTACGATTATCTGTTAGGAAATGAAAGAAGACATTTTTATTCCTTGGTCAACAACAAGATTTGTCCTTTTTCATAGAGAGGTGCTTTTGGCGAGTGGCTACATTTAATGCTGTGTCAGCTTTCATGACAGTTAGTGCTAAATGACTAAAGATTTCCTTGACCAGCTTATGGAGTATTTATCATCTATTGATGGAAGCATTTCTATGAATGTTGCAAGTTAAAAGACTTATAAATTCTTGTGCTTGGTTCCTTTTGAGGTCTCTTGATCTTCTGAACTTAGAACCATCAAAACTTTAATTCTTAACTTAGAGTCCAACAAAAACCCTCATTTTGTTGGTTTTAACATCAATCTTCTTCAATAACTTATTTCAGTTTATGTATCAAAAGAAGATAGAACAATGCATAGTTGTACTTAGAATAAGAACAATAAATTTTTTCATTATCATAGAGTTCATGAATTTCAATCAGATGACAAAAAGAAATAGCTAGTCTAAGCTATACTACTTGATAGTCTTCTACCTTCTTTGAGTCTTAATCTTGGGCATCAATCTCCATGGCTGTTGAAGTAGATGCTGGAACCATCCCCCTTTCCCAAGTATATTTGAAGTTTTGCTTATCCTTCTCCCTCCCCTCAATGCTAACAAGTTGAGCAACAATCTTGTCCTCATCAAGGGCAAAGCGCTGAATGCATTATTTGATAGTAGCATCATTGGCTTGAAGGGGAGGAAGAATTTGCTGAATCAACCTTGCAACCTTGTTGGAGATAATAGGGAAAATAATTTCCAAGATAAGTTGGAGAGCCTTCTGGTTCCAGATCCATTACGTGTTAAGTCCATTCGCTAGATGCCGAAGATAAGGCACAATCTCACTATCATGTGCGCAAAAAGGGTGAAGAGAGAGATTTCCAAGCTTGGTGCTCATTGATTCAACACCTTTTAGCAAGGCTTGAGATTAATGACTTTGTCATACAATGACTGAGTCTTTGGCTTTCTCAATAGCCTTTGCTAGATCAGCAACGCTCTTTGTTAACTCATCTGAAATATCATCTGTGAGCTCATTCTTATTGGTAAAGGTATCATCACTGACCCACTTCATAGTGCTATCAATAGCCTTTATCACTTCTATCCTTATCTGTTTCTTTGAATCCTTAATGGCCTTGAGAGTTTCAGCTTTGAAGTCAGTCAAAAACTTCATTACCTCACTCAGCCCATCTTGGATCCTCCCCTACTACCACAGACTGATCACATTCTGCCTTCTTAGCTCTATGATTTCTTCTTTCACCCCCATGGAGTACCCAGTCTGACAATGCTCAATTGCTTCTCCCAATGTGGAGATCACATCAGCAATTTGCATCTGAGACTCAAGTTTGTACCCATAGATCTCATCATACATCATTTCTATCCCCCTTTCATCGAGATCCACATGCTCATTTATTACCACCAGAGTGTCCCTTATGTCGATATAATTATCCAACCTTGTTTCCATTAGTGTTGAATCAATTCAGAGCAGATTTGTGAAGCTAAGGGGATTTAATTGGATAACTAGATTAGGATCTGAGCTTGTTCAATGACCAACACTACACTTCTAGCAAGCTGTCTGTTAAAGGGCATAATCTTAATGTCTACTACTGAGTCATTTAACCTCAATGTCATGGTGAGTATATCATCCAATGTTTTCCCTATATAATGGAGTGAATTTACTAGTATAGAAGTTGAAGCATGTGTTCCTTCAGTAACTTCTCCAAACATCCATCCTCTGCTATTGAGGGATTCATCTCCATCAATCCTCTAAGTGGAGGGCCTTTCAAATAAGGTTAGGGTGATTGAGGAATCAAAAGCAACTCGTGTCTCATATTGATTTGGTGTTGATTGATTAACTAAGGTTTGTTTGAACTTGGACTTAATCTCCTCAGTAGACTCGAAAACTTTTAGCTCATCATCTTCTTCTTCATTCACTTCCTGTACAACATGTTATACATGATGTATGCCCTATAGGCTATTAGGGTAATATATCTTAATTAGTTATAATGTACAAACGGTTTTGTATTATTATTAATAATAAAATGCATCTTTGTTATTTATCAGTGCTTTTGTTTATATTTATGTATCTCACTAGTATCATATATGTATAGTATTATATAAATGCGCGATGATAAGACAAAGATCGTGACTACTTCATAGTGTAAAAGTGTAAGGATATAGTGGGAGCTATGTGGTGTGAGAACTGCACATACGTGTTACTATGAATAGGCCCTAGTCTCTTCAACTACAATTCAATTAAGTTCAGTTTAGTTAAGTTAAGTTCAATTAAGTTCAGCTATGTGTAGTTATCAATTTACACTAAAATAAGTTCATTTCAGTTAAGTTTAGTTTAGTTAAGTTCAATTAAGTTAAGTTTATTTAAGTTTAGTTCAATTCAGCTTTCAGAAGTTGAAGAGAATAGGGCCATAGTCTAAATATCCCTAGTAATAATTTCATTGAGACTGAACATTAATGAAGTGGATAGACTAGCATGTGTAGGCTTACTCCTTGAATTAGATCCAATTAGTCGATCTCACAAGCTGAAGGTGGTACCTGGAGTTAACACATGAATGTATTCGGGTAATACATTGGAGACTGCTATAAGATAAACACTAAAAAATAACTATATTCATCTGTTGGTGTCATGTCTTATTACAGTAGTAGTACAAGTATCCTCAGACATGAGATATTGGTTACCTTATGTAAGAGTTGCTATACATTGGGTCATACTTATTCTTACCCTAGTGATCAAGATGATACGGGTGATTAGGGGTATAGTGATTATCACATGTTGGTAAGCCAAGTAGTCAAGATGGGATCCATCGCTTTTGATATAGTGATATAATGGGAGAGGTACCTTAGGGCCTCTTGTTGAAGAGACACACTCATAAACCTCTTATTAGAGTATAAGATTGATAGAAAAGGTTTCTAGTCAATCTTGATACATTATGGCGAGTGGTGTTCTTCACGAACAAGTCTAATTCTAGGATAACTACAGCTATTACATGAGCTAACACTTAATCTGAGCTCAATAAGGAGTGTATTATATTGGTTACTACTATAGAACCGGATCAAGTTACATGCATGTGACATTCTGAGTATCGGGGGATCATACACCTTTGCTAGAAAGCCCATTTGATTGTCTAGAGCCACCAAGTTCCATATCAGTCTGGAACACTGAGCCTAAAGGTTCCTGGATGGGAAGCTAAATTTAGGTTAACCTCTAGCAGCTCTATACTTGGGGATCCTATGAGGTCACACACTTTGAGTCTAAACCGGACTAAGTAAAGAACCTATAGACTGGGTCTATGCCGAGAATATTTATTTTGTCGAATTCATTGGAAGAATTATTAATTGGATGGACCAAATTAATAATTCAAAGGATTAGAGGAGAAAATTGGGAAAATTGTACGGAGCGGAGCAAGGGAATTTTTCCCATTACGAGTGGGCGCTAAATAAACATGGGTTGTTAAGAGTGGGGCCTACGTAACTACCCTACGAGCTAAAAAGCTCATGAGCCGCTAGCACGCAGAATAAGCCCGCGCACACTACCGGGCAGCAGGCTCACAAGCACGCGCACCCACAAGCTAGCTTAACAGAAAGCCTGCAAGGTAATCTTGCAAGGACATGCGGGTCAGCCCGTGGGCCCTAGGGATCTACGTAGCTTTCCCTGTTTGGTGCGATGGGATTAGTCCCATCCTACATTGTTAAATGAGGGGAGTTTTTCACTTCTCTCTCTCTCTATAAATAGGCCTCCCCTCTCATCCTTATTCCGTACTTCAACTTAGCCTTTCTCTCTGAGTTCGACATCTTTTCTTTACAAGATTTTGCGAGGTCTTCCATGAGTTTCTCCAAGCGATGAAGAATTCTTCAGAAGGCTCTTTCTATTTTGAAGAGAGCCTTCTGTAAGCGGGCGACACAGAGTGGTGGGCCGAGAACACGTGATTTCATAGGCGCGGTCCACCGGGGTGTTTGGAAAAATATGCATCGAGGTCGGGGACCTGGTAAAAAGGTTGAAAGAGAAAAGCGAAAACATTTTAGATCGGTTTGAACCTGAATCCGCCATCTCTTAGTGTGGAGTCACCACCTAAATTAGCTCTTTCTAGGAATTAGAGTCCTGTGAGGCTTAACGTCTAGGGGATGACCCACCAAGATACAGAGATTCAGGTCTGGGATAAGTTACTTATTTCTTAAGTGATCACATTATATTACATCTATAGAAAATCGTGTTCTTTTAATTACACATATTCACGCTTAGGTTGTTTTTTGAGTTTACATGCATGATTCACATATTGAAAAAGCAGTAAATCCACCGACAATGCGAAATAATAAATCATCCACAAAGTAGTAAATAAATGTAGAAAATAAATGCAAAAAATAAAAATTATAAGGCTTCCAAAAATCGAGGGATGCAACCACCCGCTAACCTATTAATTACATTTTTCATAAAATATGTGCAATACCCGAAGGAAAAATAAAATCCTAAACATACATCTAACAGGCATCCACAAAGGTTAGCATAGGGGATATATCACATATGTTCGATTTGATTTTAGTGAGGCCCGCGTGGCCTAATTAAAACATCGACGATTTAAGTTGTTATTTTAAATAAAAATGATTCATTTTTATTGACACGTATGTTGGTCAATTTTATTAGTGAAAATGACCGCATGGCAAAAGGTGAGGTCTGTTATCCAAGAATAATTTTAATTCCCTTCGTTGGGGTATTCTAACATAAAAATAAATAAAAAAAATAAAATAAAGAAAGAAATAAAGATGAAGGAGAGGTTACAACATTATTTTCATAATAAAAGAAATAAAAATATTCCTAGGTTCATATGTAGAACAATATCGGAAACACGAGATAAAGCAACTCTAGGAACTCAGAGGCTTACCCTTTCGGTATGAATCCACTTCGACGTATTCGTTCGATCCCTGAGAGCGTTCCTCGTTCGTTTTGGTTTAATTGTAGTTTAATGTAAAAAAAATAATTGTTTGGTTGGAAAATAAAGTATTTATTTATCCAAAAGATAATCAGACTCGGGTTCTAAATTTTTTTTAGACCCGAGAACATCTAAGGATTTAAGAAGAAAAGATGAAGAAATTTGATTAAAAGATGAAGAGATTTGGGATCCAAAAGTGTTTTGGATCCGAAAAAAAATGGAAGAAACAGAGATATTGTTTTTATTTTTTTATCTGACAGAGAGGATTTTCTCTGAATTTTCGAGCCCCCTAAAAATCGAAAAAGGTCCAACTATTTATAGAAAAAAGTCAAAAAAAAATCCAAAATAGGAAGAACGTCTGGTGAGGAAGCCTCGCTAGGAGGCCTAGTGAACTCACCAGAAAGTCTGGCGAGGCTCGCCAAGCCAGAGTCCTAGCGAGGCTCACTAGACCACTGGCGAGGCTCACCATACCACTGGCGAGGCTCGCCAGGTCGCTGGCTAGCCTCACCAGGCCCCTGGCGAGGTTGGCCAGCCCTTTGGTGAGCCTTGCCTCGCTAAGTATAGGCGAGGCGGGCTTCGAATCCGGCTTCCGGTTGCGTTTTCGAATTTTTTTGTGTATTTTTATATTTTTTTTGTTAATTTTTTGAATTAAAGTCCTTTTAAATTTAGAGACGAGGAAGACTCCCATATGAAGATCATTGGACTGTCGAAAATCATGTGATTCGAGGATAAATATCCTGAAAAGCCGTCATCATTGAACGTGCGAGCTGGTACAAAATCCCATGCTCACAGCTGCCCCTCGTGTGATAATTGCTGGTTGTATAACCAGAATTATCACACGAAAAGAGCGGAGGGATTGAGAATATACCTGACCGATGCGGTTGGTGACTTCTTGTTCCCAATTGGTGATAACGCAGGCCTTCCTCTCTAGCACTGCATCTTCATAGGGTTGTCCATTTCTTTCTTTAGAATCCCTTAGGTACTTAATACCCCTTGTGGGCGGGTCGACCGTTTCTTTCTGCGGTGTCCCTTTAATGGTTGGCAACCGTTTCATTCTTCGGTTGAGACTGCTTCATTCTTCAGCCATGAGATAACTGTTACCTTCTTTGGTTGTGTTTTATATTTCCTTAATAGGATGTTGACTTGTTTCCTGTAACAAATCAGAGAAAAGATAATGTTAATACATTTGATGGTGAATGTTTTAATTATTTGATTGAGTTTATGTGAAGCAAAAGTTTTTGCCCCTTCAATCGAAAATTAAAACATGATAAATGAATAAGTTTAATAGAAATTCGGGGATGTCCCGAGAATTGCTCCGTTGTTTTAGGAGGCTTTTGTTACAATGTTGACTTTAGGCTTGAGTGGGCCACCGTCTTGTTTGTAGGTTCCTCATGTGGAGGTCTTTGTTTATCGGGACGGTGTTGCCCCAGTTCGGCATTGTCTTTACCTATAAATATCATCGTGCGAATGTAATGTATGCATGTTTTTATGCATGAGCAATATTTATCATATGATGTATGTTCGTATGTTGCAGGCGTCGTGGGCTTCATCCATTGAGGAGCCTTCTCTTGTGTTGGTGCATGATTGCCCCTATGACTTATCTTGTTAGGGATTCCATGGATGACTCCCTCAAAGAGAAAACCATGGGTTCGTTGAATCATATTCGAGTTCATAGCTTGGATCTGTTTCGAGGAAAGTCTGGATGAATCGTTGATCTCGCGTTGTATCGACGATGATCGCTTGGAAGCCGTTTGCCTGATGCCTCGTACTGTTCCGAGGAGGAGATGATGAATTTGATATTTCTATGGTCCTAAGTTTTGCATAGATCACCATTGCGGGTTTTCAATCTATCGAACCTTGTCTTAATTTTTTCCTGAACCGCCTTTTTAGGTTTTCAATCTAGCAGACTCATTTTTCTTTATTTTTTATTTTTTAGTTTTTGGATGTTTACTCGTGACATTCTACCATTGGCATGCAAACAATCAAAATGAACATATGCATAAAGATTCAACAAAAATGACATTTCATTGATGAACTTAACAGGGGTATAAATGTTTCAAATGATTTGACTCCTACCTTGATTAGCCCTTTCAGGTTTTCTAACCAATGTTGTTCTCTCGATGTCCTAAGTTTTGCCTGAGCCGCCCTTTTTAGGTTTTCAACTCAGCGGACTATTCTTTTTGTGTTTTGAAAAGAAGCCCTAATTTTTCTCAACTAACCGAGTGTTAATTGACAGGCTAATTACAAAGTTATTTTTTTGTTTGTACTGCTTTTTAGAGATTTATTCTTTCACCTATGCGTGATAGCAATTGTGTAAGACTTGGTTGATTTGGTAGATCAGTCACTGTCCATGTCCACGACTTCATTTGTTATCTCGTTCAGTATTTCTGACCGATTGGTATGTCGCTTTGTTGGCTTGAGGTGTAGTTGATGATGGGTCTTGATCATTGGTGTTTCCTTTAATGGTGCGATGATTGCCCCACATATAGTAGCGAGTCGTGTGAAGGAGTTGTTGACGTGTTCAACAATCTGACTCCTTTTTATCTTTATTATTGGCTCTTGTTTGATTATCCCACAAATGATGGTGATCCATGTGATGGAGTTGTTGACGTGTTCAACGATCTATCTCCTTCTTTGTGACATTGCTCTGGTTTTTCAATCTCATGAATGGTGGTGGTTGGGTTGTTGACATGTTCAACGATCTGACTCCTTCTTTGTGATGTTGTACCGGTTGTTTGGTCTTGTGAATGGTTGTGATGGAGTTGTTAACGTGTTCAATTATCTGACTCCTTCTTTGTGGCATTAAGTCGGTTGTTTGGTCCCAACTTGCTTGGTCTACATTTTAGCCTTATTCTAGCTTCGATCTTTTTGATCTTTATATGCTTCGTTCTCTTGGTTAAGTTAGTGGACGTTTCATGCTTGGAGATCTTTCCATTGATCTTTCATCCTTGTATGACGAGGCAATTGCTATCACTCGTTATCTAAGTACATTTATTTATCTCTCACTTTCTCTCAAGAGTCAAGTCATTTGAAATTATTGTAATTGTGGAGAATCCATTTATACCCAAATTAATTTCATGAAATGATGTGTCACATGTGCTAAAAACAATACGTATATGTTTATGAGAATGCGTGATGTCATTGATAAAATATCAAGCAAATAAACAATGTTTAATTTATTCAAAATAATTCAAAAGCCCCACGGGCAAAGTAGCTGAAAGCTAATTTATTACATAATAATCCCTCATGCTAGTCCCCTCTAGATGTATCAATGGACTTGAAGTGCTCTATCCTATCCGCCTTCTCAAACACTTCTTGGTAGCTCGAGAAGATGTCTGACCCAAACTTGTTCCTGTATGATGGCAGTGCATCGTCCAGCAGCTTGGTTATCATCTCTGGTAGAGTTAAGCGAGCCCTAAGCCTGACCTGTGTGTCCATCTAGCATGCATAGTAGGATTTAAAGCTCTCACCCTGCCTTTGCCTTATAGCCTCTAGATGTTGCATTGTGGTTTCCATCTGAGAGTTGAAACCATAATGCTCTAGCATAGCTTGAGCGAGGCTATTCCAATTGGTAGCTATATCTAGCGTAAGGTGGCTGTACCATTCATTAACGGGGTGGCCTAAGGTGATGACCAAGAGTTTGGCCATCATTCAATTACTGACTCTCAATGCTCTCATTATTGTTTGATAATGTTTTAATTGAGCTCACGGGTCGCCAGATCCTATGTACTTCTCAAACTGCGACATTGCAAAGTTTGGGGGCAAGCTGTCTTCATCCCCGACTATTAGTTATGCAGGGTATGTGTTCCTTAGGTGTCCACTGTGAATGGCCAAGAATTATTGCCATAGTTTCGCCATGCCAGGTTGTTAGAGGATGGCGTTCCCTGCGCTTGGATAAGAGCCATATTACCCCTGGGGATATGTAGCGAAATGGGGCTGTTGAGGTTCTTGGAATTGTGAGGTGACCGACGTACTCCAGTTAGGAATAGGGTGTTGGGTCATTCTTTGGTAGAAAGGCCTTAGTGCGAGTGCTGGTGGGACTGTTTGTCCAAGGAAGAATGGATTCTGGTTCAGCTGACTTTGTCCTCCCCGAACTGATAAAAGGTAGTTGGGGGAATCATGAGTGAAGTAGGAGGTCCCCCTGTTGGATTGACATTGTTAAGGGTGACCTCCAGGCTGGACACTGCATTCTGGATCCTCTCGACGTGTTGGCGAATGAGCGTAGCTAGCTATTCGCTGTTGGCAAAGGCGTTTATGGAAGCTGCAATCTCGGCTCTCACCGACGACTACTGAGAATTTTATCCCGTACGGACAGAGTGATCTTCCCTTGCACCTTCTCCTTGTGGATTTGTCATAATAGTGTGTTGAACTGAATCCGAATCTGAACTCGAGTCCTCACTTGAGTCAGTGTATGGAACCCCCTCCAGAATTGGGGAAACTCGGACCAGTTAGCGAACAGGTCTCTTCCAAGCCCCTTGATATACGAGTGGAATATTAGACCGTGCATGTAAGATTCATGTTATGATTCATGATGCGGGTAATGCATGAGATTTTTAATGTTATGGCTGCATTCACAAGGGGTTAACATGCCATGATGTGAAATAACATGTATGTCAACCCATTTGAAACAAACATGTTAGTCGTTAGATAAAAATGAAAACATGTGGAAATGAAAATCTAACAACGAGGGTTAGATTTTGAGATTTGTACAATGTCGATGTGACATCGTAATATGAGTGGTGTAAGTGAGTAGGCTAAGCTACCTGTGTGGTAATAGGTTAATGGTTTGAGGAATGAGGAGGTCAAAATTGTTTCAGGTAAGCAGTGTGACATACCCTAATAAAATGAAAATAACTACCGTATGTAAAGATTTGGTTATTTCACCCAATTAGTGCATAGTTTTTGGATACTTGTGTGATAATCACTATTTGAGGGTATGTGTTGATATGTGAATTATTGCCTCGTGTCGGAGAATGATTCGGGTATGAGGCGTATACCCTTGAATATTTGGTAAGGTAAGATATTCGAAGTAAGTTTACCTCGAGTGGGCTTAGGTTAGGACATCAACTGGGATATCCTTTAATGTGGGAAAAATGGTTTTGGGTAGGTATTTGCCCCGTTTGGGCTTTTGGTGTGTATAATTACCCTGGAAGGGCTGTGAGTTAGATGTTGAGTGGACATCTCAAAGGTGATGTGTAGGATATATTATTTCCCCTTGTGGGCTAAGTGTCGGATGTCAAGTGGACATCAAGCAATAAAAGAAAGATATGTTTGCCGTGTACAGGCTAATAGCAGGATATCAAGTGGATATCTCGCTGAAAAGGGATAAGTGATGTTCCTAAGTGGTTTATGTTGTCCTAGGGTGACACAATTTATAGTGTCAACTGTGCCTAAGTGTATGTGATATTGGTTTGGTATCGTGATATGTACATTTAATATCATGAGTGTGTGCGTCTAAGTTTCTGCACAAAAATTCGTGGTTAGTATGACATTTGTACACTGACAAATTGAAAGCAGTATACTCATAGCACATAGCATGCAACGTCCAAACTTCCAACTATATAACTCCCACGTGTAAGGTTTTTAGCTAGCCTCTTTCCTAAGTTTGGTTCATCTTAGTACCATGAAGATACTAAGGAGCGCACCTGCAGAAAAATATAATGCATGGTCGTTTTTTGGGTAACACCCTAGGGAAAATGCCTATGGTTTATTTACATGAGGTTTGTAAATGGGTTGCTGATGTAGATGGTTCTTGTTGCGCTAAAATACACTCCAAGCCTCTCCCCAAATGGGTTGAGGGAGGTACATGCAATATGGCAACAAGTGCTCCACCCGCTCGAGTACTATCTTTTCTCAGGGAGGCAGATTAGTACAAGAGAGAGCTTTGCGGTAATAGGGGTACCTTAGACTTATGGGCTAATCCCCTCTATTGCAATGTGTTATTTATGAATATGTCATAATTAAGAGAAAATGGAATAATGTGATCAATAATTTTCGGCACTTATCCAAAATCTAAAACCTTTGAAAAATAAGTTTTAGAAAAATCCCCAGCGGAGTC
>CATIWQ010440012.1:0-10076 GCA_949673415.1 Euphorbia schlechtendalii
GAGATGACTTTTCTAAAAATGAATTATGACACTTATAAGAACTTGGATAACAATATTACTATGCTTAGTACGGTCTCACATAGCCATATTTAGCAAGTTACCATTCAAAAAATGTTAGCTCACTAAACAGTGTTATAATCATAGATCGAGTGATTATACACAATCTTATTAACCCCGAAACTACTCTTAAAGTCAACTTGAAATCATATAACTTCATTAACATAAGTGACGCAAGACGAAATACTCATTATGACACATATACATATCATAAATTTCGAAATAGAAAGTATAAGTAGAAAAAAAGTAATGCTGTAAGGTATGCAAGTGAAAGCTAAAGTTGATTAAACTGTATCCACTCTTTAATGGGAGTCATCAATTTTTGCAATTCCTGCGTCTAGTTTGAATTCGGTCTCGACTCGTACAGAACGTTCACTAGGATGCTATTCTTTGTGAATATCGAACAAAAGAATGTTTAAGAATGAAAATTTTTATTGATAAGTGCTTTGCAATTACACTCATACAACAAACACTTGAATTTGTGTAGAAATATAATGATCGAAATAGGAATCGAATCACTTATACATTTTTCTCGCTAAGACTTTGAATGTAGTGAAATCTAGATCTTTTCACTCTCTATCTATACAGTGACACTACTATACATTGCCCACCATGGATGTTATGCCCTATGCCATGAAATTGGTTGGTTTTGAACCCTATTTATAGAGTACGAAGGCTTACATCTATTCAAACGAAGAGTTGTATCCATTGGCGAAGAGTTACATCACTTCAATATGATTGGATGCAAAGATTCATTATGGAAAGGCACCTTTCATGATTGGTTGACTTCCAAAAGGTGTCTTTTCGATTGGTCATTGATGGTGATTGATCGTTGTTATCTAGCAGTTGGTAGTTGAAAAGAGATAACATTCTCTTTTGAAGAATAACAAGTCGAGACCGCGAATGGGTGTCACGACCGTGAACAATGCTTTTTCTTCAAAATTCTTCTTGCAACTTTACCGATCTTTGAAAGCTTTGATCCTAAGCCAAATCCTTGTGATCCACGCATCATTTTGCACCTTTTTCACTCTTTTTACATAGAATTCCACTTTTGATCATTTTACTCCCAAGATTTACCTAGTTTCTGCATTCGCATAAAAACAACTACATACCACGTGAAATCTTTTATATGAAGTATAAAATGAAACAAAACCATATCATTTTATGATAGAAAATGTCATGATAATAAATGTAATTATACACTTATTAGCAGCCTAGCTTGGGGCAGCTACTACTTCTATTCCCACGTCTACTGTAATAGCTAATGTTGTTGCAAGAAAGATAAAGAGTAGTGTAGACACTACTACTAAGCAGTTGAGTCTCGTGAGTACCAATATGGAAAGTCAAGTGACAGATCCATGAGCTCAGTAAGAAGCAGGCCAAAATAAAGAGGCTAACTAATCGCAAGATCGAGGACATCTCCAAAGATGTAGCATCTACCAAGGACGTGAGCCATAGCATCGCGAAGCTGGTAGAATCTGAGTCACGGTTCTTGCTTGTTCATTAAAGGATATATCAAAGAAACTGGATAAGGCCCTATCGTGAGCATTGACTCTCTCCACTCTAAAACAAATACTCTTTAGTGAGAAGTCTCTAATCACATAACAGAGAAAGTCTACTCATTGCAGAAATTCTTAGTTATTACAATGGGACAGATTTTCCCAAACATGCCTATGCCGAGTGCACCTCCAACAGAATCCCTCTACCTTGAGACTGGAATGACAATCCACACGAAGATAAATGTCATAAAAACCAAGGTGGAAGATCTGATGAAGAAGGGGGATTCTTTACTCAGAATGGGAGAGCTGGATGCAAAAGACATCGACTACACTTCACGGTTTATCGAATGCATTGGTCCCAAGATTCTTGATATTGAAGCTTAGCTAAAGATTGCAATGACTACAATATACTTTCATGGTCTCCTTCAGTGTTTTCAATAGTTTTCGAGTCAAGATTTTAACCAGATAACTCATCTCTCGCGTTGGCACCATCTTCTTCTCAGCAAGCTAAATGATCAATACTTCCTCTCAACTAAGAGAAAGGAGAAATTGGAGTAAGAGATTTCCTCGCAGATCATTGGCCAGCAAGAGAGCTTCCAAGCTACACTCGATGCCAATAATGTCTTCTTGATCAAATAGTTCAAGGTCAAATAGCAAAGGGGGAGAAGGTAGTTGAAGATGCGGTAAGGATGATAAATCTTAATAAGGGATCTCTTCCAAGGCATTCTCATCTGATGCATCCTTCAAACAAACAAAATCAAGACAAGTACAAGACTGTTGAATCATCCTCTTCAACACATAAGAGATAGATTAGGCCATGTTCCAAATAGATGTAGAACTTGTAATAGGGCTTATTGAAATATGATTAAAATTACAAGCTCCTACCTCAAGTTAAGATCTTCTTAACTTTTATGTTGTGTATGTTTTCTGTTGTGTATCTAACTATGTAATACAGGAAAACATACAAGAGGCCAAACCTTTGACGATAAAGCTAAAGTAAAACAATGTCCCAAGACAAAGAAAAAATCCTCCAAGTGTGGGGGAGCTGAGCCGCTTATAGAAGACTCACTCAGTATGGGGGAGCTCAAGCTGACTAAGGGAAGTAACTCAACATAAGGGAGTTTTACATCTTTTTGTTCTCCACTTTTCTATTGATAATATAAAAGTTCTAAATATGAACAGGTGTTGTCAATAACGCTTATCAAATAGAAAAATGATGATAACTGCAAGTATATAGTTGCGATATAGTTTTAAACGATATTGATCCCACAGAGAAGAAATTTAGTTCTAAGGATCAATTAGAGTAACGGAACAAAAGAAAATAAATATAAGTTAAGGGTTTTAAATGGTAGATTGATGAATGGATAGATGCATGAATAGATTAGAGAATATGCAAAGCATATAGATATTCATTACTAACAAGTATAGTGGAGTAAAATATGCAAAATAATCAAGAATTTTTTATACGCTAGATAACTTTGACAAACTCGGTTCTAGACGCCCAAATTTCCTATAGTTCATCGTAGAGCAACACACGAAATGACTTTTCTAAATCTAGGGTAAATGAATTATGACACTTATAAAAACCTAGACAACAATAATACTATGCTTAGTATGGGTCGCTCTCACATAGCCAAATTTAGCAAGTTACCACTCCAAAAATGTTGGCTCACTAAACACCATTAAAATAACATATCTAGTGATTATACACAATCTTGTTAACCCCGAAACTACTCTTAAAATCAACTTGAAAGCATATAACTTCATTAATATAAATGACGTGAGATGAAATACTCGTTATGATACATAGACATATCATAAACTTCAAATTAGAAAGTATAAGTGGAAAATAAAGTAAAGTTGTAAGGTATACAAATTAAAGCTAAAGTTGATAAAATCGTATCCACTCTTTAATGGGAGTCATCAATTCTCGCAATTCCTATGTCTACTTTGAATTCGTTCACGATTCGTACAGAACCTTTACTGGATGCTATTCTTTATGAAGATCAAACAAATGAATGTTGAAGAACAGAAACTTTTATTGATAAGTGCTTTGCAATTACACTCATACAATAATCGCTCGAATTTGTTGAGAAATCTAGTGACTGAAACAAGAATCGAATCACTTATACATTTTTCTCTCTAACACTTTGAACTTGGCAAAATCTAAATAACTTTCACTCTCCATCTATCATATGCTATTGCTGTTCTACTATGCACCATCATCATCATGATGAAATTAGTTGAATTGAACCTCTATTTATAGAGTGTGAAAGGTTGCGTTTATCCAAACGAATACTCATGTCCATTGGTGAAGGGTTGCATCATCTTCATGTGATTGGATGCAAGATTTCATCCTTATCTCTAATGGATAGGCACCTTTTCATGGTTACATTGTCTCCAAAAGGTGTATTTTCATCTGATAGTTGATGGCGGCTGATCGTTCTTATCTAGCGGTTGGAAGTTGAGAAGAGTTCATCAAATCCATTATGATTTGTGAGCTTGACATATATGTCACGATCGTGAATGTGAGTTGGTAACTGATTGTTTGTGAAGAATGACAAGTCGCGATCATGATAGGTAGTCGCAAGCGTGATTTGGCCAATCGCGAGTAGGAATCACGATCGTGACATGGTTGTGATTTATGCTTTTCTTCATGATTCTTCTTTGCAACTTTACCGATCTTTGACAACTTCGATCCTAAGCCAATTCCTTACATTTCACTCATCTTTTTGCACCTATTTCACTCTTTTTTCATAGAATTCCATCTTTAATTATTTCACTCCCAAGATTTACCTAGTTTTTGCACTTGCATAAAAAATAACTACATACCGCGTGAAATCTTTTATATGTAGTATAAAATGACTCTAAACCACATCGTTTTATGAGTAAATATATCAAGATAATAAGTGTAACCATACACTTATCAACTTTCAAGTATTCTGTAATCTTTGAACTATTTATTCAATTAACTTCTTCTACTACCTAGTTTGCTATCTGTCCAAAATGGGGGAGATTGTAGAACCAAAGTTAATAGTACTTCACAGTACTGAGTAATTTTGGAAATAGCAAACTATCTAGATAGTGAAATTAATTGAGTACTAAGTAGACTCTTAATTAATAAAGCTGACTTGAGTTTATTTAGGGGAGAGTAACTCAGTTTTGCTAGATGATTAATTAAGTTATGACTTAGAGTAGGAAAAGTTGAGTTTGTGCTGAGTACTACATAGTTTAGGATTACTTCACTCAGCTGGTGCTGAGTCCTGCTTTTATTTAATTAAAAGCACGTTCTATTTGACACGTAGAGACTTAATGACACATGTGCTACTAACATTGTCTGTGAAGGAATAGAATATTCTTTAATTACTTTTCAGGAGAAAAGGCGTTGAAATTAATGAAGATTCCTGTGCTCCTCACAACACCAAGAGTGTTAGTACAGTATGTCAAAGATTCCTCGCTACAGTCCAAGTTAAAGGAATTTTCTATTATGTTCCGCGTCTTAAGTGTCTCCGCACGAATCTTCCAACGTCAGCAAGGTCATCCAACGGGAAGATTCCACGTTGGATTCTAGTGCGTCTCTCTTAGAACCAGATTGCTTGAAGACAAACGAGAATTTATCAACTTAATTTTATCATGCCTCAATGTTCAAATTCTATCTCTAAACATCTTGGAATCTGTCTCCAACGGGAAGATTCGAAAGATTTAAAGAGATGAGAAATTGAAGATCAACAATATCGTAAAATTTTCAATGGCTACTTCGCAGAGCTTCAAAGTATAAATAGAAGACTGGAGCAAATGTTCAATCTTGGTGAATCAGTGCGAATTTCTTAAGAGCTAAAACGCTGCACAAATTACTCTAGCTTCCAAAGAAATTTCAAAGCAGGCAATCAGCAAACATCAAAGTCATATCTATTTGTAAGGACTAAACGTTTCTATAAGTTGAATCCAGTTCGTATTCTTAAATTAATCTGAGTGTAAGTTTGGGAAGGGTATCCAAATTGAGTTGAGTAGTCGTTAGAAAGGAGGGTGCTTTCTGTAATTGTGTTTACCCACTGTAAAGGCTTCTCCGTCTATTGAAGGAATGACTCACTAGTGGATTAAAGCTCGGAGACGGTATCCGGGGACTGAAGGTAGGCTAGGGGCCGAACCAGGATAAATCTTAGGTGTTGACATTCTAACTTTAAGCATTAAGCTTGATCAGTGATCAGCTCATTCATCTATCTCTCTCATTCATTATATTGCTTGTTATCCGATTTATGCTAAGTAAGTTTTACTTAGCTAAAGATCGAAGATAAACTATGCTAGCAAAGCTGAGCAGTTTATACTTTTTTATATCGCACTAAGCACGCATATAAAAACCGAACTTGGTGATTAAACTTTAAAAATATAAAAGTAACCAAGATTAAGCATTCACCCCCTCTGCTATTGTTAAGAGTCCGTTTACGGACCAACAAGGTATTAGATTGAAAAACTATGTAACAAAAAAATAAGAAGCTGTTGATATGGTTCTTTGGAAATATTTTTTGAGGCGCATCCAATGTACTCTCTTTCACACGTATTAGGATTCAGGATTTGAGTAATTAGTAATCTCGCATCACTCAATAGGGTGTCTGTTATACTTTATAAATAAAATCTCATTCTTCACTTAGTATTCTTGATTTTATTTTCTATCCCTGCTAAAGATTTGTCCTCGTGGAGTTTAGCTGATGAATTTTACTCCCGTATTGTTACCTAGCTAGAAGTTAAGCGGGCTGTTTGTTTGGTTCAAATTTGAACATTCTGAAGGACAATTATTCATATTTCTGATTTTTTTGGAAAATTTTCAAAAAAATTAACTAGTAATTTAAGATAACGAAGAGCACTTATATACAAGATAAATGTGGTTAATGAGGCTACAGCTCAAGGGAAGGTACTTAAACTCTTTATGTTGGTAGTGTATAAATTTTTAGTTTTTAATATCATAATTTATTCAAGTTATTCAATTTGTAGACTATAATAAAGATCAGTTAATGTGCTCAGAGCTACGATACGTCCTGCTGTGTCAAAGAAGGTCATTGATAAGAATAAACAACATAAATAGTAATTATCATTAGCTCAGATGATGAAACAAACAATACTAAATTGGTTAGCAGTAGGATTTTAAAAGAACGCTTTCCAAGGAATGCGGTTTTAATCCTTACAGCCAGAAGCAAGGTTAATTTCATGTGTTACTTTGGTTAGATGCTTTATATCTTTATGGTTTAAGATGATGCTTACTAGATTTACTGCAGTAATTAACCTTAGGCTACTTGTAGACATAACAAACGAGGATTCACAGAAAAATATAGGTATTAGGGAGTTGGCTGTGGTAATGCACCAGATGTTCTATTCAAACGAAACAATAAGATTTATAGTCAAATTCCTGTAGAAATCGCAACTCCTACAAAGATCGGACTCTCCTAAGATCCTCAGAAATCGCAACAACTAAGGAAAATAGAAAGTTTTCTTTTCAAAGATTAATGTTGACTGCAAAGCTGAAATTGACATTGAAATAAGCCATTAAATAGGCCAAGCATGCTACGGTTACAAACTTTAAGGAAAATAACAAGCACAAAAACTTTTCAGTTTTTGCGATTTAGTCCAAAAATATTTAAAACATAAAATTGAGGGCCTAAACGGCCTTGTTTGGCCAAAATTTGACGTAGCACATTGCAATGCAATGAATATTTATTGTTGGCCTGTTTCTGATGAGAAAACACACTAGAAACACAAAATTCCGACATTTACAAATTTAGCCACTTTGACGGTCCTTCTTCTCTAAATACACCAACGCCCTCTCGTCTACATCATGTGGTTAACTAAGTTGATGATATTTTCAAGTTTTGCAATCTCGTAAAAATATAATTTATTTCTATTATCTCACTCTGTGTTTTACTTTTAGTTTTATGTTATCAAATGATTTGATGAATGCATTGTATTCTATTTATTCTTGAAGGTTAATGTAAGTGTCCATGATTATATGCATTTGCAGCCAAAGATATCAATTCATGTTTTTGGCCTTGTTGGTTGAAGTTCACCTGAAATTCAAACTCATGCCCGGTAGTATGTTGATGGGATTTCATATGGGGAGTCTATGATGGAAAATGAGTAGGTGGATGTTCTATTTTGGATGATTGTTAAGTTAAATGTTCTTTGGAAAAAAGCATGCAACATTGTTCTCCTTTTATGCCTCTCCATACTATTTACGTTTCATGAATCTTTGGCTCACATCCTATGGCTTTTGGAGTTTGTTTTTTACCCATCTCTTTTCCTTTACCTTTTGCGTTTGCTGCTGTCATTTCAGGTAATGAAATGCAAATGATGTACTATGTGCTACAGTTCTGTTTCAGGCAAGAAATGGGTTCGTTTTATTTGGAGCGTGCTAGACTTTTTTGAGGAAGAAGCTCATTCCTTGCTTACATCAGGCTTCGCAATCCCTGCATAAGTCATGGAACTTTCAATTTGCTTACCACAAATGATTTCTATACTTTTTATGTCTTTTTTGAAGTTAATATTCAACAAATAAGCTATATCTTCCTGTTAATGCATCAGTGGACTTAATACTGGTTAATTAAGAGAGAATTGGAAGAATATGTTATATCATTGCCATTGAGAAGTACAGTATTTATACACATTACAACGAGTCCAAATATGGAAAAAAATAAATCTAATTCAATCTAATTGATAAAGACCCTCCACAATACTAGCCTAACGTTACAATCTACACTAATACATAACTTCACAATTGCAACGCACAAATGCAATGGTTTAAGCTACTGTAATGCTCAAAAGCAACAGTTGTGGCTAATGCGACGCCTAAATGCAATGATTGATGCTAATGCAATGCCTAAATGCAACGATTGATGCTAATGCAATGCCTAATAACAACAGTTGATGCTAATGCAACACCTAATTGCAACATTTGAAGCTATTGTAACACCTAAATGTCAAAATAATTCATATTACAAAGGTAAAATAGCTAATGCAATAATAACATGCATTAAAAGGGTTAATTTATTTGAACTATTGTAACGGTCGTTTATTAATTGCCTGATGCAATGGCAATTCTTTAATCTTCCCATTATAATATAATATTCTTCCCTCCCCTCAAATTATATTCAACTCTCCCTCCTTCTAATTTGTTAAAAATCATTTTCCTTTTTAAAAGATAACCTAATTCACCGAAAACATGATTCCCTCTTCAATACAATCGAACCCTAATGCCTCTCTAATCTCTATCTTCCTAAATTTCTTGAACCCTAAATATCTCAGAATCTGGTCTCTCTCCCAAAACAATTAATCCCTAAGCCACTGGAGAAGGGGTTCGATTCTAAGTGAAACTCCGACATGGAGTGTGCCTATTGTCGATAGTGGTCAAGCAAATTTCAACATCTTCAAATTCCCAGGTTCGTATTGCTTTTCATTTTTGATTATGCTTAAAAATTTTTTATTATTCTTGAGTTTTGATTATCTATTTTACCGAAATTAAGGGACTATATAAAGGACGTAAGCCAAATTGAAATTTGGAGGTTTCAAATAATAACGAAGATGTTCCGAATTTTCTAACATATGTTGGTGGCCCATCTCTTTTGGTTGTCCACTTCAATCGTGTTTTTGGTAATTGTTATTCCTTTTATTAGTTCACTTGATGGCTTAGGGTATGCTCAATTTTCATTTCTATTAGCTTATCTATACATGGGTTGAGTGATACAATTCTTCGTTTGAAAAAGATAAATTTATTTCTAAAGTTTGGCTAGAAAAATAAATAAAATAATGTGAGAAATATATATGCTCTAGCTTTTGCTTTTGGACGGCTGAAGAATTGGTGCATATCATATTGTTGCAGGCCTGCTCTAAGGCAATTTTTGTGGTTGTTTATTTATTTTGCTAGAATAGATATAGAGTCAGATTTGGTTATTGTTACGGAGTTTGATCTTTCAAGGGCTTCTCACATTCATCATGTCTTGCTCTTAGTTGGTTAAAACTTAGAAGTTTACAACTTATCTCTAAAAAGGTAAGCCTTCATAAACATTTGTTTTAAGTTTGAGTTTGTATTCTTTGTATTCTGATTTTGATCAGGTTGGTATGATTGGCATTGCATAAAGCTGCACTTGTTTTAACAGTTTATTACACTAGTTTTATCAAATTAGTGAATTCTCTTGGCTGAAAATTTAATACTCTGATATTTGAAATAGTTTTATCAAACTAATAAATAAAGCATTGATCAATGGTTTCAGGTGAATTGTGTAGTGAAGAAAATAAAGTAATAAATAACCAAAAAAATGAAAGATAGGAATAAATAAGAATGGGAACATAACAAATATATTACAGCTTGTGTCAGAACTAACAAAACTGACTTTAATGCCATAATTCCTTCAAACTATTCCTTTTTTACTATCTTGTCTAACCTTATTCAAATTTTATAATATGAATAAGTTTGTTCATAAGTTAAACTAATTTGGGCATAAGAAAAAATATGAGGCATTCTTGGCAAATTCTAGA